>JAQGCP010001341.1:0-12625 GCA_034699885.1 Acrobeloides thornei | reverse complement strand
AGCTTATCTTTTAAAGATCCTAAGGGGTCACCCAGATATTACGTAATCAACTTTTTGGTGGTTTACCCCCCCCCCCCCCCCTCCCAACGAAATCATCAAAAATGCACTAACGTAATCAATTTTTATGAGGAGGTCGACCCCTCCCCCCAAACATGATTACGTAATATCTGAATGACCCCTAATAGAAAAAACACAACAAATCGAAAAAATTCAATCGACCCCAAAACCTTGACTAAATACGACTACACAATACGAGGAACAACTTTTCTTTCGACCACAACCTCCACTAACATAATTCTGCGTGACACTGTCACGCACAACAAACACAACAAAAATACTATAAGAGATTATAATCTTTTTTTTAGACTGGAACACATGAATTTCCATATAGTAAACAAGAAAGCAAAGTTTGTGCACTTATTGGTGACGAAATGGAAAATGTAACTTTATCTAATTGTGATCCTGGTGCAGACATGTCTATTCGATGGGTTTTAATTCCAAAATCTAAAACTTGTGGCTGCAAGAACCTGACTCTTCTAAAAACCAAAGGGCTCTAAATGTTATTGTTTATGTACAGTAGGGTTGACGAGATCGAGATTTTTGATTCGAGATCGAAACCCAAAAATTCGAGATCAAGATTTTCGAGATCGAGTCTCAATTTTTGGGATCTAAAATGTTTCAAAAATTTACATTGGTCCCCCCTCCCAGTGACATAACCAGAAATTTCGGAAGCGAGCACATCATCTTGGTCATACAAAGTGATTTTTTCAGAATTTTTCAAAAAATCATAAGTCCCCTTTTAAAAAATCATCCCCCTTAAGATTTTTTTTAAAAATTTGGGCAAAAAATAAGGGGGACCAAATCAAACTTTTTGTTGATATTTCCCTAGAGTTTTGAGATCTCGAAGCAATCTCGAAAAAAATGTCCAATTTCGAGATCAAAATCTTCGAGAGTCTCGATTTTTGAGATCTCATCAACCCTAATATACAGCATCTACTAACAATTATACCGGGATTTCAAAAATTCGCCAAAAATCGAGCTTGAATTCGATTTTTTCTAGCGACCACTCACCCGATAGCTACAGTCATAAATTATGAAAAAAATTTGATAAAGAAAAAATATTCAATTGATTGATTTAAAAAAAAAACCAAAACCCCGAATCAGGAACCTTCACTGATTTTAACACGAACTGTTGAAAGAATACTGGCGTAGATAAACCCAAAAATCGTAATTTTCAGTACTTTGGGCTAAAAAATCAAAATTGAAGGCTTTTCAATAATTAAAAAATATAATGACGGTGGTCGAAAAAATCGGAGTCGATTTTTGACGAATTTTTGAAACCCTGAAGTAATTATTCGTACATGCTGTAGAATTTATTAAACCATGTTTTAACCATAAATATACCCTTTTTCTTACACTTCCTATAAGACATATTCGATTTATAGGAATTTTTAACTAACTATCATAAAAAGTATTCGTACAATTTTCACGACCCCTTATGACACAAAATGAAAAACCCCAAGTCACTAGAATTTTAGTCTCACTAGAACGCGATCTGGGCCTCCCCTAATGGTCATAAATAACCTTTTTAAGGGTATTTGGAGCTCTACATCACCTAAAATAAATTTCTTTTTGTGATAAAAAGTCAAATTTCACCGTTTTTGGATATGCCCAATAACTTCCCAGCATTTTTGGAGCAATTTGAAATTCTTTTGAAAAATCGATTTTTTTGCCTAGCATATCCTGTGCACTAAATCCTGCTCTCAAAATCGATTTTTCAATAGAATTTCAAATTGCTCCAAAAATGCTGGGAAGTTGTTGGGCATATCCAAAAACGGTGAAATATGACTTTTTATCACAAAAAGAAATTTATTTTAGGTGATTTGTAGAGCTCCAAATATCCTTAAAAAGGCTATTTATGACCATTAGGGCAGGCCCAGATCGCGTTCTAGTGAGGCTAAAATTCTGGTGACTTGGGGTTTTTCATTTAGTGTCATAAGGAGTCGTTTGGCATAAAATTTAAGAAAAAATCGTGAATTTGAAAATTCACAAACAAGAGGGTCCCTTGTGAGCCATTTTAGCCACTCAAATAACCATTTTAAATTTGCTTATATTTTCATATGATTTTTTACATGTTTAAAAATATAAAACCTTTTTTCATGCTTTTTTGTAAAATTGGCCATGCTCTTTCCGTGAAAATTTTTGAAAAATTCTGCCGTCGAGGTTGTTTTTCCTAAAACCAAATATTGTAAGGATAAAATAAAATATTAGAAACTTTTATTTTTTAGGCAAAATCCACATCATTTGCTGCACATTTAGTCTACCTAACTTTTTAAAAAAATACATTGAAAATTCTACAGGGTTCTAGAGATAATGCCAAATATTGGTGTAAACACTTAGTGTAGACACCCAGTATATGAAATTTTGAATATATTACGGATTTTTGAATTTTTTACTTATCTTGTTGTATAGTTAATTATTTCATTTAAAAAATATTCGAAACTTTCAATTCATGCAAAAAATTCGATACTGAACACGCCCAGTTGTGGATATTCCTTTGGGGATATTATCTGCCAAACGATGAATCGGTTAAACTTGTTCCTATACTCTCTTTGGCGGCACTTTTAAGATTCGATAAGTCTTAGTTACTAATATGTCGCATAAATTTTATTGTCGAGATGTTAGGAATTTATATGCAATTTAAGCTTAACATCTCAAGTTAGAACTTGAAAATGTTGGTTTTATAGTCGTTTTATATATAGTTTTTTTACCGTTTAAAAACATTGAATTAGGACAAGTTTTTTGCAATTACATTACTTCTTACCAAATCTAAATGATACAAAATGGAGTTGCCACCGCTTTAAGAGGCGATGCCTCGAAAATTCGAGGGTCCCAGATGCTAGTGTTAAACGGTTGGAACGGGCTCCAAATTGAATTCATAGAATGAGATTAACGAATGGGGAAGTTTTTAAGAGACATTTCGAGTCAAATTTCGTCCTCAAAAAACAAAACCTGGTTCGGAGCTCAAAAAACCCGATTCTACGTTGATTTTTTTGAATTTTCTAACCCGTCTAAAACACCCTGAATAATTTTTTCAAAACTTTTATCTAGGGGGGACCAGTGACATAACTAAGGAGGGCAAGGGGAGTAAACAGATGCTCCCTTTCGGGTCGAAGACCTGAAAAAATCATAAGGGTCTCCTTTTTTCGCCTGCAACTGGTTTTTGTTTAGCTTAAAAAAGAGTAAAATATTTTGCGTCTTTCTGGAGCAAAATTTTTAATTGACCGATGTATTTCATCACGAAGAACATTTCTAGCATGGATTCGAAAAAACCTAAGAAAACAATTTTTCGATCTCTTGTTCTAGTACCACATGTAAAATGGCCCAAAATTTGAAATTTTTTTCTCATATTTTTTCGAAAACACGCTAGAAATGTTCGCCGTGATGAAATAACCGACCAGATAAAAATTTTGGTCGGAGAAAAATTTCCAGGGTGTTTTAGACAGGTTAGAAAATTCAAAAAATCAACATAAAATCATTTTTGAGCTCATGAACAGGATTTGTATTATTTGAGGCACGAAATTTGGCTCGAAATGACTCTTAAAAATTTCCCCATTCTTGAATCTCACTTCATAAATTTAATTTGGAGTCCGCTCGAACCGTTTAAGGCAATCTTTGAATGCTCGAGAAAGTGTCTCTTAAAGAACCAGTCCGTGCGGAAAAAGTTGTCCCTTTTGTTGATATTCGGAAAGTTCATGAAAAATGGAGCAATTTTTGTTTTTACGATAAATTCTGAATCGCTAAGGATTTTATAATAATCGCATATGAAGTTGGCGAAATTTGAAATCTGTGTATTATAACGAAAACATATACCTGGATGTTTCTACAATAATTTGTAACTTGCGTCAATTCAAAGTTGAATATTGAAGCGATAAATAATATAATCTTGAATAATTGCTTTAATACTCAACTTTTAATTGATGCAAGTTACAAATTATTGTATAAACATTCAGGTACATGTTTTCGTTCTAATACTCAGATTTCAAATTTCGCCAACTTCACAAGTCATTATCTCGAAACCGTTAGCGATTTAAAGTTTACTGTAATAACAAAAAATGCTCCATTTTTCATGAACTTTCCGAATATTAACAAAAAGGACAACTTTTCCCGCTCGGACTGGTCCTTTAATATACAACAACAAGAATTATTATTTTTCAAACTTTCACCTTTGTCTAAAATTAACAAGTGTAAATCAATAAGTTGAAGCCATAAGAACTTTTATTAAAACATAAAAAATTTAAAGTCAAAAGAATTTATAATTTACATAAAATAAGACCACTATTTTAAATTCCCACTATTTCAGCCTTCAAATTTTTGTTCGTGTTGGAAAAAATTTAATGGATACTTTAGTCGATATTTTGAACTTGTAAAAATCTTAGCGAACTTTTATATTTTACAAATATATCTAAGTATTCCAACATTCTGTATGTCCAAGACTTTTGCTTCTTTGAAAAAATCTTCTTGACTAGTTGCTATGCAAAATTCAATAATGAATTTTTTGGTTCCAATTTTCTTTAGTCCCAAAACGGAAAACGTCGCGCATGTTTAGAGTCGAACAAATTTGTTTACTGATCCCTTTGGGAAAATGATTTATTTAATTTTCTGTTTTACATTTCTCTTGAACAACCATATTAATATATTCTCCTTTATTTTAAGATATGTCAAATTTAATTTTTTTGTTTTTTTCTAAAAATGCATTGCGATTATTTAGTTAAAATTGACCTAATATGATCAAAAAATTTTCATCATGGTCTAAAACGGGCACTATAAATTTCGCCACATTTCATGTTCTCCACGACAACTTTCGCCACATTGCCAAAAAACTGTAACTTTCGTCATATAACTTTCGCCACGTAACTTTCGTGTCAACATACATATCTATTGCAAATCAGGCAACTCAATTAGTCTGAAATTAAATGTTTATTGACAAAAAAGCGGCGAAAGTTACGTGGCAAAAGTTATCGTGGCGAAAGTTACGTGGCGAAAGTTATCGTGACGAAAGTTGCATGGCGAAAGTTAGCGTGACGAGATTCGTGGCGAAAGTTATAGTGCCCTAAAACTGTAAAACAACTCATTTTTGGACACAAAAAGTTAAGTTAACCTAGGTTTTGGGCTCTTTAAACGATAAAAGTATGAAAGATCATCATTTTTTAATCATAAATTGGTCTTAAGTCAAAAACTTAGGTACACATACCATACCCAATATAATAAAATTTTTCTCGGAATCTGGGCTAGATTTTTTATGAAGATCACTTAGGCTGAAAAAATTTGCACCGGATTAAAAATGACAATCTTTCACATTGTATCTCTAAAAAATCGGGTATGCCTCAAAGATTGATGTATAAATTTTCCATGTTTGTCTTCCATTTTTTCAAACAAATTTTTACTCGAATAAAAAAATTATCTTTTTTAGAATTATTCTTAAATTGTATAGAACTTTTTGAAATCCTTAAATCTAAGTTTTTTTAATGGAATCGCTTTCTCACTAATCGAATGGTGCCGTCTAAAAGCTAATTATTATGTATTTTGATGGATAACTCAATGAGTCTATTCTAAAATAGACACTGATTTATTCAGTGACTCCGCTTGAAGCATTTTAGAAAACGATTCAATTAAAGTTGCCGGAATCAATAGTGTGGGATTTTAAACTTGAAACTTTTTCAAAAGTTTGCGTTATAAAAAAAGTCGAAATTAGGGTTATAACATTACCAAAATTTTCTGTTTCGTTTTTCCAAAAATTACGATTTCCGGTTTTTAAATAGTTTTCAAAATTTTTCGTTTCTCATTCCCAAAAATTTTTGAAAAAAATTTCAAGAATTTTAATGGTCCCCCACTCGGGTTTTTGACAAAGATTCGCCTTTTCAATCCGGATGTTGGACTTTTTGTCAAGGACAGTTACTGAAAAATTGTAGTTCAGATTTCTAGGAAAATTTTGGTATATTGAATTTGGCTGCTTAGTAACAATTTGACTGACAAGGGGGATTTTGAACTGTCCGATTGCCTTTCAAAAACTGCCTATGCCATACTGTAGAGCATCCCTAATTTCATGTCAAAAGTGAAGGAATTATGTTCCAACTCATTAAATTGATAATTCTAATATCTTCACTTTTGACAATAAGTAGGGGTCCTATACAATATGGCATAGGCAGTTTTTGAACAGCGATCGGACAGTTCAAAACCCTCCTTTGTTAGTTATGTCCATTTTATTCCTTAAAAAATAGAAACATCTGGTTTCCTTACACTGTTTTGCCCGATGAGATATTTCAAGTGTTTCATAAAACTGCGAAGCAGTTTTCTTATTTTAACAGCGTTATGAACGCGATTAAAATATTTTAATATCGTTATGAAAAAAGTTGCTATGAAAAGTAGGGGTTTTTATCGAAAATCGATTTGTGATCCCTTTAATGATTTTTGCTGGGAAAGTGATGTCCTATCAAGTTGTTCCCCATGAAATGTGTTCTCCACATTAAATGAGCTATAAACGTTGATTTTAAATGTGGGAATTAAAAGTTATAGCTATTTTATGCAAATTTTCACGATTTTTGGCCAAAAAGTCGAATTTTTGACCCCCTAGATGAGTTTTATGGAAAAGTGATGTTCTACAAAGTTGTTCCCAATGAAATTTCACGTTGAAATGACCCATCGTTGATGATTTTTGACTGTGAAGAAAAAAATTATAGCCATTTTTATGAGAATTTCTATGAATAATCGGGAGGTTGTTACGAAAAATGATTTTTTCTCGAAAAAAGCGCCACGTCATGTTCCTTAGGACATTTTTCTGCAACTATCAAGAACAATAACAAAATTAAACGTGTGATTTTTAAGAAAGTTGACGCCAAAACAGAAACACCAAAAGTCGCTTATTCGTTTTTAGGCCTTTCTCTATGTTCTTTAATGGGGCAACTAGCGACCCATCATTGTTTAGCTATTGGTCTGAAAAAAATCACAAGCGAAAGAAAAAAAAATCTGGCAAAAGATAGTGAGCAAGAACCTTAAAAATAGGAATTCCCCCAAAACAAACATACGCATTCCCGGAGGGGATGCGTTATATGAACGGAATTTAGAAAATGTTTACATAATTTTATTGTAACGGAAATATGTCAATTACAAATCACAAGTAGCAATATATTTAAATTTTCTCAAATTCCGGAAATATAACTATTACATTGTTTAAAATTATTGGTTAAACAAGGTATCTCTCATAAATCTTTGCCTGAGCATTCTGAATGTATCTAGCATTTTGGGAATATATTTATTTATTAGACTTAAATTACTGTTTCACTATTTTTTATCGTAATATATGTATTTTTAAACGAATATTTTTAGTTTAGCTAAATTTTAAATTGAATATATCTATTAATGTTATGAGGAAACCAAAAAGGCTTGTATTGCATGGGCTGTTTTGTTATTATTTATTGCTATATTTTATTACTTCTCGATATTCGGTTATAGCGGTTATATTGTCCGGTTCACCTGATTCTTATGCAAGGTAGCATTTACATATGGGCAAAATAACATACCCCATGCCCATAGCCATGAGAGGGGCACGTCCTTCCCCCAAACATGGAAAAATGCAATCTTTTCGTAATGGTGCCCTTATGTTCTGGCCGGCCGAGGCCACATAAAAATACATATTAGAGGTCGGCAAAGTACCTAAACAAGATCTTGAACAAAAATCTTAAAGAGGGTAAGAATTAGGGACTAATCTCTGAAAATTTTTTTGCCAAAACAGCCTATATAGGGGGTAAAATCATGCGAAAAATCAATTGCGCGCATTCCCGAAGCATGAAAATGCTTCCTTGACCCTGATTCAGGGAAATAGATGTGTGTATTGAAGCGAAAATCGAAAATTTCTCTCTCGAAATCATATTTCTGGAGGTAATTTTATACGGGAAATCGATTGCGCACATTCCCAAAGCTTGAAAACGCTTCCCTGACCCTGATTCAGGGAAATTAGTACATGTTGGATTTCCGCTTCAATGCACTATTTTCCTGAATCAGGGTCAAGGAAGCATTCGGAAATGCGATTTTTCGCATGATTTTACCCCTATATAGGCTGTTTTGACAAAAAACTTTTTTTCAGAGAATAGTCCCTTCTTTGTACTCCCCCTTTAAAAATTTTGAATTTTATGATCAGTGAATCGTTTCAATAAACAAATGTTGATTGAATCAGGGTTTGTTGCCTGATTCAATCCGTTTCCCGCGCGTCGTCATAAAAAGTTGGCGCTACATAATACAGTGGAGAAGAAAGCCGCCCATTCGATCTGGCAAGTTAAGCAACATTGGGCCCGTGGGTTCGATTCCCACTAGGGCAAAAATTTTGATTTTCAAACAACTTTTTGGTACTCTTAAATGAGAGGGACCCAAAATAACGTGATAATTTTTTTTATCCCTATAGGATAACCTTATACGGGGAATCATTTTCGCGCATTCTCAACCCTGAAAATGCTTTCTTGACCCTGATTCAGGGAAGGGATTATGTGTAACGAAGCGAAAATGAACTAAAATTCGAATTTTCGTAGGGAAACCAACATTCCAGGGAGTTTTCTAGGTGGGGAATCGATTGCGCGCACTCCCGAACCGTGAAAGCGCTTCCTTGACCATATTTCAGGGACTGTAAATGCTTCCTTCGGTTCCCCGCCTAGAAAAACCTAAGAATCGATGATTTTCTCATAAAAATCCGAAAATGTTTGATTTGCGCTTCAATACACAAATCTATTTCCCTGAATCAGGGTCAAGGAAGCATTTTCATGCTTCGGGAATGCGTGGAGACGATTTCTCGCATAAAATTACGCCTAGGAATGTATTTTTTACAAAAATTTTCAAAAAATTTTTTTTGGAGAACGGGCTCTGATTGTTACCCCCTTGTACCAACTTTTTTTCAAAAATGGAGCAAAAATTTTTTGCCTCATTTTTTGTAAAAAAAGTTGTTTGAAAAGTAAAAATTTTATCCATCAAGGATCGAACCTGCGGGCCCAACGTTGCTTAACTTGCCAGATCGGACGGTCTGCTTCCCTATCCACTGCATTATGGAGCACCAACTTTTTATGACGACGCGTGGGAAACGAAGTATTAGAGTTCATATTCCTGCGCCAAACACAATTTTATAGTGCCACAAAAATTCATATTTATTGAAAAAAATTCCTCTGCTCAAAATTATCGATTTTTTACTTAACAGGGTGAGCCAAAAAAAACCGTACTTTTGCGTTTTTTGGTGAAAAATTTTCAAATTTTGTTTTCAAAAATCACCTATAAAGGGTATTTTCATGCGATTTTTGAAAATTTTTAGCAAAAAACGCAAAAGTACGGTTTTTTGTTGGCTCACCCTGTAAAGATTGTATTCATTGTATGTAAAGATTGTATTCAATTATATTCATTTATATGACTTGAACATTTTTCACTTGTGAAGTAGGCGAGATAACACGTAAAAAGAAGATGAACAGAGGTTTTAACGACAGTTTATGTAGTCAACAATTGATTGGACCTTTTTCTCAATACATTTATGAATTTTTATTTCCAAAATATCTACGCGTTTTTTGTTTCTTTTTGTGGGACCTGTTGCAACACTTTTTAAAGGAAGGGTAACAATCATGGCAGGATCTCGAAAAAAATTTTTTTTGAAAATTTTTGTAAAAATACGTTTCTAGAGGTAATTTTATGCGAGAAATCGATTCCGCGCATTCCCGAAGCATGAAAACGCTTCCTTGACCATGATTCAGAGAATGGGGTGGGTGTATTGAAGCGAAAATCAAACATTTTCGGATTTTTATGAGAAAACCGTCTATTCTTAGGTTTTTCTAGGCGGAGAATCGATTGCGCGCATTCCTGAACCTTGAAAACGCTTCCTCGACCCTGATTCAGGGAAGAAATCGGTGTATTGAACCGAAAATCAATTTATTTACGTAAATACGTATCCTTTCCCAAAAGGCTTAGGCCTCAGGCATAAGCTTAAAAGGAGGGGGTAAGAATTAGGGATTAATCCCTGAAAATTTTTTTTGCCAAAACAGCCTATATAGGGGTAAAATCATGCGAAAAATTGATTGCGCGCATTCCCGAAGCTTGAGAACGCTTCCCTGACCCTGATTCAGGGAAATAGATGTGTGTACTGAAGCGAAAATCGAAAAATTTGGATTTCCTGCCTCAAAATATTTCTGGGGATAATTTCATGCGGGGAATCGATTGCGCGTATTCCCGAATCTTGAAAATGTTTCCTTGACCTTGATTTAGGGAAATTAGTACATGTTTGATTCTCGCTTCAATACACACTCTTATTTCCCTGAATCAGGGCAAGAAAGCATTTTCAAGATTCATGAATACGCGCAATCGATTCCCCGCATGAAATTATCTCCAGAAATATGATCTTAAGGCAGGAAATCCTAAGGCCTAAGCCTTTTTTCAGCTTGGAGGGGATTCTGCATAAATTTATGCAGAAAAAAGGCTATTTATATGACGTATGGCCACATTTTTGACAAGAATCATATGTCATATAAATAGCCTTTTTTATTCGGGGAAAGATTTTCAGGTCTCAGAAATGTGAAATTCGGATTCCCCGCATAAATTCACCCCCTAGAGGGGCCAATTTCAGATGAAACAAAAATTTTTTTCAAAAAATTTCACGTTCAATGAGCCCTCTAGGGGTAATTTTATGCGGGGAATCGATTGCGCTCATTTCCCGGAGCATGAAAAAGGATACATAATCGATACTAGTTTCAAACTTTTTTTAGAAGACAAAATGCCTTTAGCTACTTTAACTACCAATTTACCAGATGAGAAATTTCCTAGTGATTTTAACAAAGCTTTTTCTGAATTTCTTGCTGTACTTTTCAACAAACCAGCAGCAAATTTCGTTCTTTTGGTTGATTCAGGAAGACGTTTTACTATTGGTGGGACTACCGAACCGGCCGTTATGCTCGTAGTAAGTTTTATAATTTTTTATGCCAATAAATTTTATATTTCAGATCAAATCTGTTGGTAGCTATAATGAGACTTCCAATATTGAGTATTCGAAGAAAATTTCGGATTATATTAAAGAGACTCTCGGCGTTGGCAATGATCGCTGTGTGATACATTTTCAAGCGATTGAAGCTCATGAGGTCGGAAAGCACGGGACAACTTTGAAAGAATTCTTAAAGAAGAACTAATATAAAGAAACTAATATTTTTTTCTTAAAGAACTAATATTTTAGTATTCTTATATCGAAACGCGTTGTGTTGTTTATTTATCTAGATAATAAATTTTACTCTTTTTATTTAGGTACTATTCCATTTTGGTCACCGCAAAAAATTTATTTTTTTGAGAAATGATCCTCTAGGGGTACTTTATGCGAGGATCCAAATTTTGCATTCATGAGCCGTGAAAACCTCTGGTTCAGTATATTTATGCGATTCTTGTTAGGATTTCACTCGAAACAGTCCGTAGCAGCTCTGTGAACTCTGTCAGGCGTATCTGGAACGAACTCCCGGCCGAAGTCGCTACGACCCATGAATTGCGCCAGTTCAAGCGACTGATACGAAGCCCAGAAGTCTATGCTGCCCTCAGGAATGTGATCAGAAAAGTGGAATCCAATCTGTGATACTTGTATAGGATAGGAGTGCCTTGTTATATTTATTGAGCTATATTTTTGTGTTATATCTAAATAGGTCATAATTGGTTGTATAGCTGTGACTTATGGAACAAATAAATAGATTTTTTGTCGTTAATTTTTTGCAGTGACCAAAGTGGAGTAGTACCATCGTTAAAAATGCTACAAACGACCACGCAGGGATGCCTAACGCATAGAATAGTACCTTTTATTTGTTTATTCTTGCATTTTGGAACTACTTTTCCCATATAAATCACACAATAAGGTTGCTATGATTAAGTGTCAGTCATCCGAATGAATTAGTCATCAAGGGTGGGTTGTTCAAAATGCCTTCTCCTTTATGCCAACCCTCAAAATAGAAGAGAAATACACACATTCTCTTCCGGGCCCGAAGACAACGCACCGCACTGAGTAACGCCGCATGACAGGAAATAACAACGAAAAGGCCTTTTTTCCACCAAACAGCTGCACTCTCGGTTATTGTGTTGTTTATATGCCTCGTTTATGCAGAGAAAGACCATTGTGAAATGTGTATGTCGGCGCATTTTTGCTGCAACATGTGCATCTTTCTCTTTTTTTTAATTTGCACCAAATGCATTCTCATTTCTGAATTTTATTATTTTCGATTGTTTGCTAGAAGTTTTGTTTATCGCCAAACGAATGAAAATTTTTGTTACTTATGCACTATCCCCCGGGGGGGGGGGGGGATTTTGTATAAATTTATGCAGAATCCCCTCTTTTCCAAGCTGAAAAAAGACAGGCTTAGGTCTATGATTAGGCTTAGGCCTTAAGCTTAGACCCAGGCTTAGCCTAAGGTTTAGCCTAAGCTAAGGCGGGATTTATATTTCTGTCGGTCGCGACACGACAGTGCATTTTTGTGTCGTATGACAGCGTTTAAAGTTCGGTCGTACGGCGCGTCGCGACACGACGGGAGTATAAATAACGCTTAAGACCTAATCATAAACTAAAGCCTAGGACTTTTTT
>JAQGCP010001340.1:0-12631 GCA_034699885.1 Acrobeloides thornei | reverse complement strand
ATTTAAATGATCGCTCGAGAAATTCATTTTCAAAAATTTCGGTCATTCCGAAGCCGTTGCTAGTGGTCCTTTAAGGACAGCCCCTAAGTGTTGCAAAATTGTGAACACACCTCTGTAGAATCAACCCGACCTAATACAATATTGATAAAATCTTTCATCGTCATCCTAGTATTTACATCCCTCTTAAGAGTCTTCTTTAACAAATTTGTTAAATAATCATCATCGGTGATTAAAAAATCTATGTCCGGTTCTTCTCGCCTCTCCTTTAGTCCATTCCAAAACTGTTTGACATTACAATCATAAATTTTTTGCTGCAAAACTTTTGGATTAAAGAAATTTATACAAAATGTAAACTTAACCAAAAATTGAGGAAAATCTCCATAAAGGCAAACATAAATAATTATCCCGATTGACCATACTTCAGCATTAAATCCGTATGCTAGATCTATGCAAATTTCAGGTGCCATATATTTGGAAGTGCCAATGTTAGTAGTCTTAGGTAATTCGTTTAAAATAATTTTCGATAAACCAAAATCAGCGATTTTGAGCGTTAAATCATTAAACTTCGGATCATCTAGTGGTGTATTATTGTGCAAAAGTAGATTCTGAAAAAAAGTTTAATTTTCCAAGACCCCGTTTTGCAAGGCCGTAGCCAGACCTGTCTGAACGGAGGGGCATTTGGGATCGATGGGGGGGGGGTGGGGCGGTTCTCTCAAAATTTATCAAAATTAGGGAGTTAAATTTTTCAATTTTTGAAATTGATAAAAATCATAAGAGTACCTTTATGGTTTTTTCAAGTTTTTGTCCAGAACGGGAGGGGCGAACGCCCGGACGATCCCTCCCTATGTCTACGCCTCTGCCTTTTTAGGGATCTCTGTGAACACTCGACAAACATGTGTACAAAGGCCTCCAAAAAATCGACCCCACAAAAATCGAAATTTTGCAATGTGGTTTATTTCTGGACATAATTTATTTCTGAAAATAATAGCACCATATTTCTGGACCCCCTGCCTAGGTATCCCCCCCCCCATTTTTTGGGTGGGGATTATACACGTATGCGTCGGCGATGACATTTTGTTGTGAATTAAGTATATACCTCTGGTTTTAAATCACGATGTGTAATGTAGTATTTTTTCAGTACTTCCAAGCCGCTTGCTAATTGCTTTAGCATATATCGAACTTCTTCTTTGTTTAACCGATCATTGTCTTCAATATATTTTTGCAAATTCCTATAATTACAATATTCCAAGACGAAATAAATAAATTTATCTGTTTCCTCAACATCCAAATACGAAGCAAGATTTTCGTGAGATTTGATACGTTTTAATAGCTTAAAAAATATTTTATTAACTAGCACTCGGTAAAACGGCTATTTGTAAAAGTACGACTGTGCCGAACGAGGCGCCGAACACGCCAAACGGGTCCCAATTAGGCTTAGGCCTAAGCCTAATTGGGACCCGTTTGGCATGTTCGGCGCCCCGTTTGGTGCCCCGTTCGGCTTGTTCGGCGGGTTCAGCGCAGTCGTACTTTTACAAATTGCCCATTAAATGGCGCATGTCCAGCTTTTTGTGGGGGAGGGGGATAAGGAGGAATTCCCCCCCCCCCCATCGAAGAAAAAATGAAAAATTATTATTGAAAAAAGTGCAAAAATTCATATGTTTTCGAAGATTTTGGTTTGAAAATAATGGCACCAGCGTGTTCCGCGTCAATTTTTACCCCTAAGGGGTGTGTTTCTATAAAAAATTTCGGCGCTTTTTACTTCGGCCTTGGGGGTCACCTTAAGTGGGCCCCCCAAGTTCAGTAGCTCCAAAACTTTTTTATATGCTTGAATGCAACCTAAATTGTTTGAACCCTTGTTTATCCTTTTCCACTGTATAAAGCTTGTCTTAACCTTATAATGCCGGCTGTCCCATATATGGGACAAGTTTTCGGAAGCTGATAAAAAAACGATGGTTAAGCCGATAACATTAATAATTCGGTCTCATTGGAATCAGCGCAATTTACTATAGAAAATACAATTTTCTTCAAGAAAATATAGCCGGCATTAAAGGGTTCAAATGTTGATTTTTTATCAGCCAAATACTTCTCTACATAGTATTTTTTCTATGCTTTGTTATTTTTTGATAGGTGCTTATATTTTAGTTGTCATACTTTTTATTATGTTGAATTATTAACGGGCTGTCTAAAAACCACTGTCGTAGTCAAATTATTTTTTTTAAAAGAATATTAGTGATTTGAAAAATTGTGTTAAAAAATGTAGTCGTATAGTTTTTTTTTCAAAATTGGAAGAATTGTTTTGTTTTTTATTATAAGCTAGTATGTTGTAAATAAAGTTGACGAATAAACTTCTTTGCTTCTAAATATGCTTGAAAATTTTTAATGGATTTTTGTCGACCTCAAAATTTGCATATTTCAATACTGCATTTTATTAGCTGAAAAATAAAAAAATTGAATAGGGTTGGCGGGAACGGGAATCATAATCGAGCGAGAATTTCCCGAAATCGAGAAATTTTTTCTTCGGGAAACGGGAAAAATCTTTAAAAATTACCTTGGTACCCCTTAAGTATTTTTTCGACAATTTCCAAAATTTTGGGAAAAAACATAAGTGGGGGTCCAAGATGTCGAATTTTGGCCAAAAAATCGATTTTTTTCGAGTTTTTCAAAAATCATATATGTACACCAATGTTTTTCGCATCGATAAAAGCGAAAATTTTTTGTTGAAATCCTTGAGGTAAAGCAAAAATCAGCGCGGTAAGCGAAAATGTTTTTGAGAAATGCTCGTTTTTAAGCTGAAAAAACCGAAATCGAGAATGATCTTCGGGATTCCAAAAATGACCATTTTCGAGGCAAAAATCGTTGGAAATCCCGATTCGGGAAACGGGAATATTTTTCCTCCAACCCTAATTGTGAGGCTCAAAAGGTCATAACCGAGCTAAAATTGTTGATGGTATAAGTGTATTGGATGGATGGGGATAAACACGCAAGGGTTAAAAATTCCAATTGTTACCCCTAAATTTTTTCATCACGAAGCCCGTTAATTTTAAGGGTAAACATTTGAATTTTTGAATCCCTATCCACCTATTGTTTACAAAATAAAAAAAAAACAAAATTTAAGACATAAATTTGGGCACGCACTAATTTTACAAATGACATTGCAATAGCAAATTGAGATAGGTAGTAAAGCGAAAATATGAATACTACCAAAAATATTAATATCAATATATTATTCTTCTTGTAAAGTTCTATATCTCGAGTTGACCACCACCACACAAGCCAATAGTGCTTCTAAAATTTGGAGGACAATGATCACAATCAGGACAATTCCGGCAACCATGAACATGAAGTCTAAACGTCCCCAAATTGCAGCAGGACAAGGCTAAAAAAGTTTAAAAATTTAAAAGTATCAAAAACGCAATTGTTCATAACCTAGTGGTGAACATACATGAGCACTCTCCCCTTCCCCGACAGTCACACCCCTTCCATGACGCATGTCGCGCGAAAATTTGGCTAAAAATTTCGCGCCACATGCAAAATTGGTTTTAAAATGTAAGAAAAAATTCAGAGCTATAATTAGGTCCCAGGTTTTGAACATGGCTGTCAAGGCCGTATCCTTGTTTTGGTTTCGGGGGGGGGGGGCTAAGGGAAAATTTTTTAGATTTGGGTGGGAGCTTGAGCCTGCTTAGCCCACTTGGATATGGCCCTGATGGCTGTCAAAAGACGAGCACTTGACTGAACCATCATTCTTCGTGAGGAAAGAACTTATTTAGGATATGCTAATACTTACATTATACGAAGTACAATTCATGTTTCCAGGACTGCCTTGAATACCATCACCACAACAATTGAACTAAAAAAATCACGTCTACCAAAAAATTTTTAAGATATAGATGTACCTTGAAAATGCTTCCCTGATTCAGGGAAATTATGTTCGATTTTCGTTTCAATACACATTCTTATTTCCCTGAATCAGGGTCAAGGAAGCATTTTCAAGCTTCGGGGATGCGCGCAATCGATTCCTCGCGTAAAATTGGTCACCCTTGGAGAATTCGCGACCGCCGGAGGCGTTCAGCTCCCGGTACATTATTTCATGATAATTTTCCCGCCAAGACGACCACGTAGGGATGCATGATTAACAAGAAGGCCGAGGAAAAACGGTTCATATTTTCGATTCAACCCAGTAAATTTTCGTTTCAATACACAAATCTGTTTTCTACTTACTCTCGTCCTAATAATATAGGCATCTTGAGATTGACCAGCCGATGTGAACAAAGTCGAAATAAATTGAGTAATCTCGTCACGTATCTAGAAAAAATTTTCATATAGTCTATTCCCATCAAAGTAAGGGAATGATGAAATCGCCCAAATTCCGGTTTTTTTATACACCCTGTAAAAAAGTTACATACTTTCGACCTATACACAATAATAAAAATCCCAACAGCAATTTCCAACAAAATCATTATGATCAATACTGTCATATATAATCCATTTACCGCTCGGACATTTGCACAGGAGCCGCACATGCCGAAAAAGCCGATTATTGCCGCGGCTATGCCAAATCCAATAAGGACCCACCATGAAACAGTGGTCTAAAAAATTTATTTTTCATAAATTTGTATATTGGGTTGCACCATAAGTACCGGCGGCTCAAAAAACAGGGTAGTCCAAAAAATGAGAGCCCAATTTTTTGAAAAAGTCTGAGTATTGACATGAAAACATAAGTTATTCTCAAAATGACTGATTGGATCGTATTCGTCGAAATTTCACCAAAAATCGACTTCTATAGCCAAATATCAACATTTTAAAATAAGGTTACATTTTGGAGACCCCGATTTTTCGAAAAAGTTTGAATATTAACACGAAAATATGAGCTATGTTTTCGTGTCAATATCAAAGCGACTGAAATTTTTATCATTTCAAAATTTATATAAAAATTAAATTTTTACAGCCATCGTGAAGCCTTGCTTGAATTGATATAGTTGGAAGTATTGTTGAGATTGCTGGTATATATAGGAATTGTTGAGAAGGACATTTTTGAGATCGGTTTCGAATCTGGGATCAAATCGAATCCATAAGAGCAATGCTATCATGGCCAAACCGGCCAGCTAAAAAATATATGGTATATAAAAAAGTTTTCATAAACATGATTTTCATAGGAGCCATTTATTTGCATTTTCATGATATTTTTTCAAAAATCAAACTGAAAGATCGAATTTTTTCGCTGGAATTTCGAGAAAAAATGGATTTTTTTTACAATTTTTTTCAACAAATTAAATTTTTATAAGATAAAAAATTTGCATGCTGTTAAAAAATATTTACTAAAAATGTTTTAAAAAATTTAAAATTTTTCTTACCATCATCAAAAGATTGAGTATGACCAAAGTTACACGAGAACAACAGGTACATCCACTTTTGATACCCATTTTTGTAGAATTTCTATAAAAAAATTACCATTTTGTATTGAAAAATAGGCTTTAAAAACACGTTTAAATTTTAAAAAATTAGCGAAAAATGAAAAAAATAAAAAATTAGGGAAAAGATACATAAAAATTGTTGCAGAGAAATTGTAAGGTGAATAGGGCACGGCGGCTTTTTTTGCTAAACTTTTAGGAAATTCGTTTTAAAAACGAGTCTTATCACTCGACTCGAGTCATGCCATTCGACTCAGCTCGCCGAGACGAGTAGAACAATTTTTACGCCATTCCCGCATAAAATCACCCCCAGGAAGATGATTGTGAGGCAGGAAACCCAAAATTTTCGATTTTCGCTTCAATACAAAACACTCATTTCCCTGGATCAGGGTCAGAGAAGCATTTTCAAGCTTTCGGGGATGCGCGCATACGTCAGACAAATGAAAAACTCCTAGATCTTCAAACAAAAATCGGAAGCGGTAGATCTCTTTGAAGATGGTAAAAAAGACAACAGGACAAACAAGAACTAATAGAGAGCAATTACAATTGATCCCAAAGACAAAGAACTTGCGCCTTGCGCATCAGTCACGACACCATGCTATCAAAAACAAACTTATATGAGTGTATACAAAACACGTATGCATATAACATCATGTCGGATAAAAATCGTAAAAAAAGTTCTATCTTTATCAGCTTTTGAGACCTTATAGCTAAGTGACAAATGAAGTTTCCAATTCCAATAAACGGGTTCGTTTCCCTACCCATTCTTAAAGTTCAGGGGGTTATAACCCTACACGGCGCACCAAAATGCCAAAAGGGTGTAAGCAAGGGTTAAAATTTTAAAAACTTTCGCAAATCGACTCAGCTCGCCGAGCGCTTTAAAACGAGTACCATATCATGAAGTTTTGGGGGTTTGACCCATGGCCAATTGGCTAACGTGCTAGGCCTTCACTCATAGGTAGCGGGTTCGATCCCGCGCCCAAGAGTTTTTATTTTGCTGTCAAAATTCATGAAAATTTTTGCATATGCGAGAAACACATTGGCTCTATTATTTTTCCATGAAAACTGTCGGAAAATTGGAAAAATTTCAAGTTTTAGATTTTTTGAGGTTTTAAAATTTTTTCAAAAGTTTTCATGATAAAATAATAGCGCCATCATGTTCCCTGCATAAAAATGTAGATATGCAAAAATTTTCATGAAATTTGAAACAAAATTAAACAAATACTTTTGGACGCAGGATCGAACCTGCACCCTATGAGTAAAGACAGAGCACGTTAGCCAATCGACCATGGGTCAAACCCCTAAGAAAAAATTTTTGAATGGAATCTTTAAAACAGCTAAAAATTGAACTTTTCCTATATTTTCAACCGGCGTGCATAGCTATGAAATTTTCTCACAGAGGTATGAGCAATGTCCAGTGCTTGGCTTGATACCCACCGAAACAAATAGACTTGAGGCGTAAGAGTGTCAACAAAGAAGCTGTCCAACTCCACAAGCTCATGCTTACTTTTTTTAAACACTTCATATCCGGACCTTACATACCGGAAAAATGGATTAGGAAGCTTTTATGAGAGATCTTGTTAGAAGCGTGAGAGGATAAGTGGTTGCTATAAAAAATCATTAAGACAAATGGGATATGTTTGAGGGTAGAAAAAGAACAAAAATTTCACCAAAATTTTTTCATTATTTTCACTAAAAATGTTCAAAATTGTCAAAAATTTTTCACCAAAATTCCATAATTTACGTCAAAAATCGCTATTTCAGCTAAAAAATGCCAATTTTCGGAATTTCAATTTCGAGATTACGACCCCGATTTCGCAAAATCGGAACAACATAATTACGATTTCGGCGCATCATAGTGGCCAAAAAAGGAGATTTTTGTGATTTTGTGGGACTCAAAAATTTATTTTTTTTAAATGACCCCTCTAGGGTTAATTTTATGAGGAGGGGGGGGGGGGAATCGATTTTGCGCATTCCCGAACCTTCGGCGCAAAGTGGGTTTCGGTTTGGGGGCATCAATATGTTACCCTGAATCAGGGTCAAAAAAGTGCCGAAAAACATTTTTTACATTATAAAGCAAACAAAACAAAGTTTATGTTCAAATACAACTTTAATGACCAAATATTAAAAAAATTCTTCTATCACATAGCTAGGCCACAAAACAAAAGTGCCAATTTTCTTACGAACTCTTTACTCCTATTATATTCTCACTTCTACACCATTCGATCCTACCTCGGACTCTTGATGAAATTTGTTGACATAAGAAAAAAATATTGGGTCTTTTTTCAAAGGCATTATAATAGGTAAGCAGTATGAGTCATTTTGCAACTTATGAGCATAAATAAAAACTTGCTAGACCCATCACTACTATAGTCTCTTCAAAACATCAGGAGCGAACAAATTTTTCCCTCTACATGCAATAAAACTTTCCTATACTTTCGAAATATAATACCTGTGCCGAGAAAAACTTGAACAAAGAATTAATTAAATCCAAACGAAAACAATCCACATATAACCCTTCCTTCTCGTTTCAAAACACCGGACACCGGACCTCATTAGTCAACGCATGCACGTATCCCTATAGTCATTTTTAAAGTAAACTACTCTTCGAATTACCTAGTAACCAAAATAAGAAGGAAAGGAAAAGCTAGGAGTACTTTTTCTCGAAACACATTATTCTGTGAGAGAAGAGGAATGTGCCCATAAAAACGAGTATCAATGGCAACATTTGCAAATTTCATAATAAATCCAATTTGCAAATGGGGTAAATGTTTTCCAAGGCACAGTGCATAAAAGATTAAAATTATTACAGAGTGTAAACTTTAGTGGGGCCACCAACGTGAAAATTTTTGACATTTTCGAAGCAAAAAACGCTTCCCTGACTCAGGAAAGACCTGTGTATTGAAGCGAAAAGTCGCAAAAATCGCATTTGCGACTTTTCTCTTCATTACACAGGTCTTCCCTGAATTAGGAAAGCGTTTTTTCGTTTCGAAAATGTCAAATTCGGATTCCCCGTATGTTCTTACCCCTAGAGGTGTCATTTTCAGAAAAAAATCTTCGAAAAATTTTTCACGTTGGTAGCCCCCTTAAAGTGTAGTAGCTCCAATTGTTGCACAAAAACCGCATTGATTTAAACTTAATGCGAACATCTGGTGTTCTATCCACTTGACCATGATGTATTACAAATTTTGACTCTGGCGCGTAAAAGACTATAAATTTTGAACTTTTTTGCTATTTTTATTTTGAAGCTTATTTTTATTTTTGAAGCGCCATGAAGGTTGTTTTTTTCTTGAAAAATGTGCTTGCCAAAATGGAAATTGGATTTAAATTGGGAGTATAAAATTTAAAAGAAGATGAGCAAATTGCAACATGCTTGTTTGCGAAGAAGTTTAAGAAAAAGTAATTTTCTTGATTAAATAATATTTTTTATTTCGATTTCTAGCTATAGTAATTTAGGGCTATAGTAGATTTCGATGGTTGCTCCAACTTGTTAAAAGTGTCAACAATTGCTGATCATTTTTGAGCGAATATGTTAACGCCTTAAAAATCGAGCATTTTTGCTCTGAAAAGTGCTAAATTCGAAGATGGGATTCAAACCCGACTGTGCAAAGCTGTCATTTTAGCCACGGGAGTGTTTGAATCTGTTGTACAACAGATTTTCTATTGTGCTGTGTTGTACAACAGAGTGATTCTGTTGTGTTTTATAACAGAAAAACTGTTGTTTAATAACACAACAGATTTAAACACTGAGCCACGGCCATGGGCTCGGATTGGAAAACCCCATGCTATGGTATTAGTTTTATTCGTTTCGTTGAACTGAGTTCAATGGCGTGACTCATTTTTAAAATTTCAAGTGTCCGCCACTTTTTGCCAAAAAAACCGCCGTGTGCCATTATCAGCTGACTTTAAAAAATCTTTATTCAAATAAAAAATAATTTTCACACTTAGCACAAACAAAATTAAAAGCTCCAAAAAATCAATTCAAATTTGAATTCTTGTATAGTAAACCTATTCATTTTAATATGTACTTTGAAAAATAGGTCAAATAGAACATTCTTATGGGAGACAAAAAATTTCTGTTTGTGCAGGAGTTAAATTGTGCGTTCTCACGCAAGAGGAAATAAAAGGTGTGAAAATAAACATTTGCAATTTTTTGAAAAGTTCAAAAAAATCTAATTAAAAATCGATTTTTCAAAATTCAAAAATAAGAAAATGTTTACTTAAAAATAAAAGAAGAGCTTTCACAAAAACATACTCAAGTGCTCGTAGAGAAGTAAAAACAATGATGTTTCTATACTCAAAAATTGTATACAAAGTTTGAATGAAAACCGGATATGAAAATGAATGGTCATAATTGGAGTATGTGATCGTTATGAAGTGGCCGATAAAGTTAGTCAAGCTTGGAGAATTTTTTGCATTTCAAATGTTTAATAAAGGCTATAAAAGTGTTTTTAAAACAAAAATTGAAAAAATCAGCATGGAAAATATTTCAGAAAAATTTAAAAATCATCTAAATTTTTAAGTCGCGCAAAAGTCATCTTGAACGATGAAGGTTCGATCCCCGGGGTTCGAAAATTTGAATAGTAGTGAACCAAACAAAGTTGATAAAGCAAACCCTCTTAAAATTACATGAAAAAACTTTGCCTATCATTATTTTCCGATATTGACTTCAAGGGGCCCTATACAGATGACTATCTCTAGGGAGTACCTCTATCTGTATAGGGTCCCATTAAGGTTGAAATCGAAAAATAATGATTTTTTCATGTAATTTTAAGGGGGTTTGCTTTAACAACTTTTTTGATTCGCTACTTTACAAAATTTCGAACCCCGGAATCGAACCCTCATCGTTCAAAATGGCTTTTGTGCGACTTATCACTTCGCCACGTAGTCAACAATTTGAATAAATCTATCAATGAAAAGGGTAATAGTCCGTTTCTGCCCAAAAGAAAAAATAGCCCGCATGCGATGGCTAAGTGGTCCAAGGCAGCACCCGTCCGATCTAGCAAGTTAAGCAACGTTGGGCCCGCAAGTTCGATCCCACGAGGGCAAAAATTTTGATTTTCAAAAAAATTCTTTTACAAACAATGGATCAACAAATTTTTTGTGCGATATGCGGCAATAAAATCAATCCTTTTTAACATTGGATATTAACTCTAATTGCTTCCAATAAAGTTTTTATTATTATGCTCACATGATTCAAATTTATGGCTTGTAGAAGCAATAAAAAGATCAACATTATAATCGTCATATGAAGAAAAGTCGAGATCTGGACCAACTTTATGTTTTTTTCTAGAACAAATAAAATATAATACTCCCCACAAGTTGTTAAAGCCATTTTTAGAAACATAAAGTGGCCTAAAAAGTGCATGTTTATGATTTTTAGTGAGCCGGAAACTTTTTAATCTAAAAATAACTTATCTAGGGGTAATTTTATACGGGGAATCGATTGTATAGTCCATTTCCGCCAATAAAAAATTGCGCACGATGGACAAGTGAAAAAGAAAGGCGCCCATCCGATCTTGCAAGTTAGGCAACATTGAACCCGCAGGTTCAATCCCGCTATGATAATACTTTTGATTTTCAAAAAAATTCTTTTACAAACATGGAGCAAAAAATTTTTTACTTATGGGCAGAAATGGACTATAAGCAATTCCGAGCACTAAAAATGCCTCCGATGTCTTGCATAAAATTACCTCTAGAAAAGTCATTTCTAGATAAAAAATGCGCGCGCCCGATCTGGTAAGTTATTTTCTTCGCTTCAAAAATCCAATTTTTTTCCTGAATCAAGGTCAGTGAAGCATTTCCAGGGTTCGAGGATGAGCGCGATCGATTCCCCACATAAAATTACCTCTAGAAAAGTGATTTCTAGATAAAAATGCCCCCGTTCGATCAGACAAATTACCTTTTATGCTTCAAAAATCCAATTTTTCTCTGAATCAGGATCAGTGAAGCATTTCCAGGGTTCGGGGATGAGCGCGATCGATTCCCCACATAAAATTACCCCTAGGGTTAGAAGAATAAATTTCCGCTCCTAAAATCATATAAGTGCACTTTTTGTTCAGCCATCCTATATAATACGAAATATACTTGGAAAAAATTAGCATGATGGTGTAGTGGCAAATATCTTAGAAATTTAAAAAAAGAAATCCATGTTATTGGCGCGTTTTCGATCCCGAATTTTTTATTTTTGTGAATCATAAAAAGTTGTAAAAGCAAGCACACCTTAAAATTGCATTAAAATTTTTTCCTATCCTTAGTTTTTGGAGAAAAAATTTTCTGCGCCATATGGCGCTGGTTCAATCCCCATTAGACTTCAATTCCCATTAGACTTCAATCCCCATTAGATTGTTTTTGCATCATGGGATGGGCTTTTTTCTATGCGGGAAACACAATTAAATGGCCAGCATCCTAGCCATTAGGTCATGCGCGCCCAGTTTTTTTGAATCTCGCCATGAAACAGAGTTTAGACATTTACCGCTGCGCCAAAAGTCAAAAATTTTTGAGGATATGAAATTTTATACTCTATTAGACTATACATTAGTTTTAATATTTTTATTGAAATTTTCGAAAATCAAAGACCATAGGCCTATAGTTTAATCATTTTTTTACTCCAACTTTACAATACTAATACAAAAAAGAACGTACATAATATATCACTTGTCAAAAACCTTATAAAATTGCCATTTCAACGAAACCAAATGTTCTCTTTCATCGAAAAACTCCATATAAGAACATATATATAAAACACAACGATGAGATGCCATTGTAATTCACGTTCATATAATGTTTTCAATGTTTATCTTAAAGCACCAACTGAACCTCGAGAAATTATTTTTAAAAGAAAGAGGAATTTTTACTGATCATTTTTTGCTTTTATGGCACCCCTTGAAAGTTGAACCCTTTTGAGTTAATTGCGTTTGAAATGTTGTTCAAACGTTTCAAATATAATTGTGTATCAAAGCGAAAAGGATTGACCTCAATCGTGTTTTAATAAAAGTCTGTTTATTGAAACGATTTATCAAATATTATAAAAACAACCATCATCATCTTTTTATAGCTAAATGAGACGAACAAAATGACACAAAAATTATCCAATTTGAACATTGTTTTAGGTTATTGAAACGAAAACCCTGATTCATGTTTTCCTTTCAATAACCCAAAACAATATTCAAATTGGATAATTTTGGTGTCATTTTGTTCGTCTCATTTAGCTATAAAAAATT
>JAQGCP010001339.1:0-12633 GCA_034699885.1 Acrobeloides thornei | reverse complement strand
ATACAAAATCTGCTATTATAAATTTCATGACTTTTCGTTGTGATACAAGTCAACCGAGACAAAAGATCAGGGTCAAGCTTAGGTTTTGATGACTCGGAAGTGCGCGCAATCGATTCCTGACAAAAAATTACCCCTATGCAAACATTTTCGTTGAATTAAACAAATTTGGCGCCGAGATGGCCCAATGTTGCTTAACTTGCCAGATCGAACACCCCCAAAATGGAGTGCCCCTGTAAAAATTTTTCTCATGGTTGTACCCCCATAAATTTGATACATTTTTCTCTCCACAATGTGGCGACACAAAAGTTATAATAAAAACAAACCACGAATTAATTTGCAAACCAACAAATTTATTCACTGGAGAAGTACGCTGGATATTTGACCTAGTAAATGGGGACCACCCCGGGACCTGGTGTTATTAAATTTGGGTCATTTGGGGGCCGGACTAAAGTATTGAGTTTGCCGGAAAGTCCTGTCGCCTCGTTGTTTAAAGATTTTTCGTTATTCCAATGCGGATTTTTCAGATAAGGTTAATGATGTATTCTGGATCAGATGACGACATTAAATTTTTGCGTAAAGTAGGTTTTCGTGTCTTTATCCAAATTTTTTAAAAATATCCCATATCTGATCATGAAAATTAATTTTAAAATATTGATATGATGTTCAAAAAGGTTTTCCGACACTTGGCTAACCATAACAGTTCGTCAACCAAAAATTTTCTCATGATATTTTTTCGTCATAAAATATTTTTATTTGCGCGCATTTTAGAGCAAAAATCTTCTAGGAAAATCATTATACTCTCATTTTTTAGGCAGATTGACCAGGGGCGTAGCCAGAGGGGACTGAAGCCCCCTCCATCTGTCACGCCGAAGATGACGTTGTCCTGAAAAGTTGAAGGTCCCGACAAAATTTGAAGGTTCCGCCAGACCCGACTAGTATTATTTTATATATATTTGGTGAGCGAATGCAAACTCTGTTGGAATTAGCTCTGTAGCCTTCTTGGTTCCGGAGATACACATATGGGCCAGTTGTCTATAATTCTATTTTTTCCCAAAAGTTTTACTTGACAAATTATACCTTAATTAATGCCGATTTTTAAGACCGAGGTGTCGCTGGAAAACTGGTGATCTGCGCTACGTAATGGTATATTAACTTTTTCACAAGCACCATTTTTTCCTGAAAAAATTGCGTTTTTCTCAAAAAAAAGTCCCTAAAATAGGACCACCAAAAATGTCTTTTAGGGCACTAAAACCTATCACAGAAATTCTATTGGGGTTAGATTGAGTTATACAAAGTTGCAGTAAACTCTCTCCTACTATCCTATGAAAAAATCGAAAACATCAGACAGGTCTCAAAAATGTCTCCATAGCTAAAACTGAAGGAGGTAAAAAATTGAAAATTCATTATATTAGCCAAAATTGCCTTAATTTGTTCGAAAAATTCATAAATGGAGCATTTTTATGCTCTGTTTGATTTTTTCGATTTTTCCATAGGATAATAAGGGAGAGTCTGCTGCAACTTTGTATAACTCAGCCTAATCGAATTTATGTGATAGGTTTTAGTGCCCTAAAAGAGATTTTTGGAGGCCCGATTTTAGGACTTTTTTTGAAAAACTCAATTTTTTCAGTAAAAACATGGTGCTTGTGGGAAAATTAATATACCATTACATAGCACAGACCACCAGCTTTCCAGCACACTTGGATCGTAAAAATCGGATTTAATTAAGGTATACTTTGTCAGTTAAGAAACACTTTCTTGAGCGTTCAAAGGTCGCCCTAGACTTTCCAAGCGCGCTTCAAGTTGAATTTATTTAGTGAGATTAATGCATGGGAAAGTCATTTCAAAGCAAAAATCGCGCAGCTAAAAATTAAATCTTTGTCCGAAGCTCACATACTCCGATTTTACGTGTATTTTTTGAATTTTCCAACCTGTCTAAAACACCATGAATAATTTTTTTGAGTCAAATTTTAACGCTGGTCGATGTATATCGACATGGAAAACAGTTCTAGTGTGATTTCGAAAAAATCTGAAAAATTTCGATTTTTGACCATTTTTACAAAAGGGCACAATAGGAGGGTTCGAAAAAAATTTTTCTTGGATTTTTTCGAAACCATGCTAGAAATGTTCTTTGTGTTGAAATACATCGGCCAGATTGAAATTTTGGTCAAAAAAAATTATCTAGGATGTTCTAGACAGTTTAGGAAAATCAAAAATTCAACGTAAAATCAGGTTTTTGAGCTTCGAATAAGGTTTTGAATGTTTTAAAAACCGATTTTTGACTTGCAATGACTTTTAAAATTTTTCCATTCATTAATCTCACTAAATAAATTCAATTTGGAGCGCAGTCGAACTGTTTAACACTATGCCCTTTTTAAGTTCGAGTGTTCAAGAAAGCGTCTTTTAAAAACTAGTACCTTATAACAAGTGTTCTATTCGTCATAAAAAGAATATCCTTCGATTCTTTGAGGCCACAAACCACGATCGAGCGACGTCGTTCTTTCTCTTCCGGATCGATAGGCAAAATACCATCAAATACAGATTTAGACAATAAAGTTCGAATAAGGACCTGATGCTGTTCGAGATGGCCATTAGCATATCCATCATCATCAATGACTCAGATTGAGGCGAAATATCCTTCTACATTTGTATATAGTCCTTAATAAATGTGACTGCCGCAGTAGTATCAATAACAATCTTATTAGCATCAATAGTTGGAATAATAACAGGCATGGAAAATTGCGTAGGTGAAGAAATAGATTACTTGGTAGTCTTTTTGGGATCAACAGCTTTATTTAAATCAGTTTTTGGATCCATAAGAAGTTACAAAGAAGAAAAAACTATCGATAGAAAAATATACTGACGAATATTCCCGATCGACCGCTTATTAAGCTCTCTCTCTAAATGCCGATTTTTGATATCGGTTGTGGTTGTAACTTCGACCCCACATGTAACCACATTTGATTTAATTCTTGATATGTAAAATGTATTGAAAATCAACGAATTTTGGCATAAAATACATGTTTTCATTTTTTAAGTTTATGATCCTCCCTTCAGGGGTGTTAAATCGAGGTTTGACTGTACCAAAATCTATCAATAATTTTTGTACTTGTTAGTTGTGCTCTTGAACGATGAAGCCAGTTATCGATGCTATAGAAACTTGAATGCGCTCGATTTCGCAATCCTTTAAATCTTGACCATTGATAGCCTGGTACATTTTATATTCATTAAGTTATATAGTGCCAAAAGATGACTTGTTTGTTGCACCATTTATTAGGCATTTTGAAGCTCTTCCCCCTGGGGAGATGCAATCAACAGGATTCCAAAAACTGATACTTTTTTGAAGTAATTTTATGGAAAAAATATCCTCTAAAGGCTTAACCATAGGCTTAAGCCTAGGCCTAAAGTTAAGCCTAAGGTTAAGCCTATGTCTATGTTTAAGCCTAAGCCTAGACCTAATCCTTTAGAGGATATTTTTCCATAAAATTACTTTCATTTATAACTTGTAAAAAACTAAGAATTTGTGATGTTGAAAGTTCTGACGCAAAACTCAAACGATTGAAAATATCAAATGGCGAGACAATGGCTTTTAGCATCGAACATGAAGGAGAAGTGTATTTTGATCCATTTAAGAAAATGTGGGGTTGATTTTTCTTGATTGAATGCTCAAAAATGGAACCTTTGTTAAATCGATAAAATTTTTAAAAATGTTAATCTGATGAATCTATTAACGACATGCGCAAAGCTAATTCAAGTTGTTCTTCTTCGGTCATTTCATCTACTGATTTTGTGACGTCCCTGGTGGAGACTCTTCATGTCTTGGTTTATATAATGCGGTATTTTCTTCTTGCATAGAATCTAAAGATATTTCGATGGCCAAATTTAATTGTTCTTCTTCTGTCATGCTTGATAAATTTAGCTGATCCCCTTTCAACTTTTTGGCAACAGGTGCGTATTTATTTTCTAAAAATGCTTTTTACAGTTGCAAAAAATTTCTTTTAGCCACTGTCTTTTTTAAAAATAAAGATTTTTGAAAAACTTTTTCTAGCTTGAGAGTTTCGAAAAAATTTTTAAAAGTTTTCTACAAAAAATTTTTCCAACAACTTGGCCAAATTTATTTTCAAAAATTCTTGAAAAGATTTTAATATTGGAAAAAATTCAGGTTTTTCGTTTCAATACACAAACTTTTTCAAATTTTTAGAGAAAAAAGTAGTAACCATTGGACGCTTTTATCTCAGAAATGTAAAAAAGAATCTAATACTACTGTAAAAGCAAAAAATGCTTGAGAAAAATTTCCACTCTTCAGATACCGATAAAAATCTGGGTCTTTGGATTAAGTGATCTGATCCTTTATAATGAAAATTTTTGGAATTTATGTGGCCTGTTAGCTATAATAAATACTGTACAATTGATCAGATTATAATGTTTCCATCACTACACATGTGCACTCAAACCCAGACAATTTAGAAAGAATTCATTAAGTAGATCACACAAAATTTTAAGGGTACCCAGCAAAATTTGAAGAACGCAATGGCGTATACAAATTTGGAATTTTTTTGCTAACTTTAGTTATCAAATGACTCATTGGCCTATTTGCTTAGACTTTTCTAAAGTTAAGCCCTTTTTACCAGCATCCTTCTTAGCTGCTAAACCTGGGAAATTATCCCCTTTCCCTCCGCAACTCCTCTTTCTATACAACAAACGGTGATCCTCAAACCGATACCTTCGTCATAAAACTCAAAGTCCTCCGATACCATGATCTATATATTTTAAACGTTTTGAAAAACTCTAATTCTTTTATTTTATCCTTCAGGATGAAATCAAATTTTATATCTTACCCATCAATTTCTTTTGGCTATTGATAGCTAAGTCAAACTTCGGTTTTAATTCAATAGCCTTTACATAGTCATCATTTGCTTCGTTGTACTTGCCCAATTCCGCCTGCACAGTTCCTCTATTGCTATAAAATAAGGCACACAAGGGTTTCAATTCTATAGCCTCCGTAAAGTCTGCTACAGCTTCGTTGTATAACCCTAATTTTCCATGTGCAACTCCTCTGTTGTTATAAGCAAACACATTTGATGGGTTCAGTTCATCATTTTTCGGAAAATCAATGTTATATTTCTTGGATTTTTCTATAGAAACTCCACTATTGTTATATGCTAGAGCATACAATGAATTCCATTCAATATAGAATTCATAAGTTGGTGTAACTTTGTTATTACGTTCGTCTACTTGATCTTTTGAAATTCTTCCGTTGTAGTATGGATTCAGATCCATAAACGTTGTGTAATCTATTATGGCGTTGTTAAATAGACCTAATTCTAACTGTGCATTTCCTCTGTTGTAATAAGCATCTACAACAGTAGGATCCAATTCAATAGCCTTTGTACAATCTGATATAGCTTTGTTATATTTTTCTATGTTGTTTTGTGCTTCTCCTCTATTGTTATAAGTATATGCATAGGTTGGATTCAATTCAATAGCCTTTGTAAAATCTGCTATAGCTTCGTTATATTTTCCTATGTTGTTTTGTAGAAGTCCTCTGTTGTTATAAGCATATGCATAGGTTGGGTTTAATACAATAGCCTTTGTATAATCTGCTATAGCTTCGTTATATTTTCCTAATTCTTTTTGTGCTTTTCCTCTGTTGTAATAAGCATCTGCATAGGTTGGATTCAACTCAATAGCCTTTGTACAATCCGCTATAGCTTCGTTATATTTTCCTATGTTGTTTTTTGCAAGTCCTCTGCTGTTATAAGCATTTGCATAGGTTGGATTCAATTCAATAGCCTTTGTATAATCTGCTATAGCTTCGTTATATTTTCCTAAGTTTTTGTGTGCAATTCCTCTGTTGTTATAAGCACCTGCATCGATTGGATTCAATTCAATAGCCTTTGTATAATCTGCTATAGCTTCCTTATATTTTCCTAATTTTGTGTGTGCAATTCCTCTGTTGTTATAAGTATTTGCATAGGTTGGATTCAATTCAATAGCCTTTGTATAATCTGCTATAGCTTCCCTATATTTTCCTAAGTTTTTTTGTGCAATTCCTCTGTTGTTATACGCAATTGAAAGAGTAGGATTCAATTCCATAGACTTTATATAATCTGCCATAGCTTCGTGGTAATTTCCTAATTCTTTTTGTAGATCTGCTTTCCTGTAATAAGCACGTGTATTAGTAGGATCCAGTTCAATAGCCTTTGTATAATCTGCTATAGCTTCGTTATATTTTCCTGTTTTTTTGTGCACTTCCTCTGTTGTTATAAGCAATTATAAGAGTAGGATTCAATTCAATAGCCTTTGTATAATCTGCTATAGCTTTTTTATATTTTCCTAAGTTTTGTTGAGCAATTCCTCTGTTGCGATAAGCATTTACATAGGTTGGATTCAATTCAATAGCCTTTGTATAACCCGCTATAGCTTTGTTATATTTTCCTAAGTCTTTTTGTGCAGCTCCTCTGTTGTAATAAGCAATTGCAAGAGTAGGATTCAATTCAATAGCCTTTGTATAATCTGCTATAGCTTCGTTATATTTTCCTAAGTTTTGTTGTGCAATTCCTCTGTTGTTATAAGCACCTGCATCGGTTGGATTCAATTCAATAGCCCTTGTATAATCTGCTATAGCTTCGTTATATTTTCCTAAGTTTTTGTGTGCAATTCCTCTGTTGTTATAAGCAATTACAAGGGTGGGATTCAATTCAATAGCCTTTGTACAATCCGCTATAGCTTCGTTATATTTTCCTAAGTTTTTGTGTGCAATTCCTCTGTTGTTATAAGCACCTGCATCGGTTGGATTCAATTCAATAGCCTTTGTATAATCTGCTATAGCTTCGTTATAGTTTCCTAATTCATCTTGTGCAAATCCTCTGTTGTTATAAGCAATTACAAGGGTAGGATTCAATTCAATAGCCTTTGTATAATCTGCTATAGCTTCGTTATATTTTCCTAATTCATCTTGTGCAATTCCTCTGTTGTTATAAGCAACTGCAAGGGTTGGATTCAATTCTATAGCCTTTGTAAAATCTGCTATAGCTTCGTTATATTGTCCTAATTCTTTTTGTGCAATTCCTCTGCTGCAATAAGCATTTGCATCCAATGGATTCAATTCAATAGCCTTTGTATAATCTGCTATAGCTTCGTTATATTTTCCTAATTCATCTTGTGCATTTCCTCTGCTGCAATAAGCAACTGCAAGAGTTGGATTCAATTCAATAACCTTTGTATAATCTGCTATAGCTTCGTTATATTTTCCTAATTCATCTTGTGCATTTCCTCTGTGGTAATAAGCATTTGCATAGGTTGGATTCAATTCAATAGCCTTTGTAAAATCAGCTATAGCTTCGTTATATTTTCCTAATCCATTTTGTGCATTTCCTCTGTTGTAATAAGCAACTGCAAGGGTTGGATTCAATTCAATAGCCTTTGTATAATCTGCTATAGCTTCGTTATATCGTTCTAATCCATTTTGTGCATTTCCTCTGTTGTAATAAGCATTTGCATAGGTTGGATTCAATTCAATAGCCTTTGTAAAATCTGCTATAGCTTCGTTATATTTTCCTAAATCAATTTGTGCAATTCCTCTGTTGCAATAAGCATCTGCATTGGTTGGATTCAAATCAATAGCCTTTGTATAATCCGCTATAGCTTTGTTATATTGTCCTAATTTTTTTTGTGCAATTCCTCTGTTGTAATAAGCATTTGCATAGGTTGGATTCAATTCAATAGCTTTTGTATAATCTGCTATAGCTTCGTTATATTGTCCTAAATCATTTTGTGCAATTCCTCTGTTGTAATAAGCATATGCAATGGTTGGATTCAATTCAATAGCCTTTGTATAATCAGCGATGGCTTTGCTATATAAACCTAACTTTTCTTGTATACGTCCTCTATTGTAATAAACATCTGCATCAATAGGCTTTACTTCAATGGCCTTTGTATAGTTCGTTATAACTTCGTTATAGTCTCCTAATTTATATCGTGCATTTCCTCTATTAAAATTAGCATTTGTATCTAACGGATTCTTCTCGATATTTAAAGATTCCTAGAATATTGACTTTTTATAAACAGGATGTGGAACATAATGTAAGACTACAAATTTTACTTGAATCTATCGATTTCGATTCATACTTACAAGGCTATCCAAAAAGTAATTTCCGCAGTATGGTGTAGTATGGCATTTTGTCGATTTTGGGCGAGAATATATTTTATAAAAATTCATGATTTTATGCAAATCTATATGTAAAAGTCTTAAGAGACGATGTTTCTAAATGTCGAACCTGGGGTGGCCATAGTCGAAAATTTGAATCAATTTTTGAAACTTTGGTATACCCTAGGTTTTTGGGGTCACTGAACACGAATCTGAAGTCCGTTTTTGAATCCGACTTTTTGGCACCCCTACAGTAAGTTCTGAATCGTTATCGTTGTCTAGATAATCGCGTTTAAAGTTTTTGGAATTGGTTTAGAATTTGAATTCTCGCCAAAATTGAAAATCAGGGTAAAAACAAAAAATGCTTCATTTTTCATGAATTTTCCGAATATATATAAATTATGGCAAACTTCGTTAATCTAAAGAATTTTCAAATTTTTGTCGAGCCTTTTCAAGCTCCGTTTTCTATTTAATGTAATCCGCGTTGTCCGGCGGTCGACGGCTCAAATTGTAGGTACTAAATAGGAGTAAATAATAGGAGAAGAAACGTAGTGCGTTCGAACAACCCGTAGGAGTTAGATCGAAAATAGTGCTTTTTTGCACCTCAAAAATGACCTAAAAATGAGAAAAATTGCTCTATCTCCAAAATTACGCAGTTTCGACTAGAAGTTGTATAGACAAAAAATGAAATAGAATTCATCAGCTTTCCAACGACACCAAAACCATTAGATATGGATTTAGCTGGCCAGAGATATGCCCATTTGAAGTTTGACCTAAAGTTCAAAAGGTCGACCTGCCGTACAGGGGTACTAAAAAGTCAGATTCAAAAACGGACTTCAGATTCGTGTTCAGCAACCCCAAAAACCTAGGGTATACCACGGTTTCAAGAATTGATTCGAATTTTCGTTACTATGGCCACCCCGAGTTCAAGACTGGTTCGAGATTTCGAGACATCGTCTCTTAATAGCTTACAATAATTGTAAGTCTAGAAATTATAAGTATTAATAGCTTACAATAATTGTAAGCTATGGAATTGTAAGTATTGGAAGTTTACAATGATTGTTCGTTCGTATTTTTGGAATGTTTGTAATTTTTTGTAATTTGTTCGACTCTAGCTTAATGTATACCTTAAACTTCCACCTGAAATTATATGTTCCTTCTCCTCCTTTGCAACAGTCCTAAAAAAAGGCCGAGCTCATTCGTGTTTTGCGTTGATGTTGTGTAATGCCGAGCCTTCAAGAGAACCGGTTACTTTGGGCATTGTGCCCCCCTCCCTATAAGCTGGGTTGAAAGAAAGAACTTGCAACAGTTCTGACCATCCGAAGAGGATGTTACTACTAAGTAAAATCTTTTGACCTCAAGTGGGGTTTGAACCAGCCTTGATGAGCGCCTGAGACAAGCCCAGTACCACCGAACCATGAGACCCTTAGTAACTGCTCCAAATTCTACTCTAGCCGTAATGGTTGTGTTTATCATAATTATGCGTATTGTATTTTAGCGTTTATCGGGTTTATTATTATATCAACTTTAGCATAGGCGTAGCCAAGGGGGGGCTAGGGAAGCTTTAGCCCCCGCCTGTCGTCCAAAAATTTAATAGAAAAGCGCGATTTTTTAAGGAAAAAACGCATTTTTTAACAAAATTTACACGTTCAGTCCTCCCCCCCCTCCTGTCGCCGATTAGCCCCCTCTGTCGCAAAATCCTGGCTACGCCTATGAACTTTAGGATCCATCGTATTGTATAAGTACCATTTGCGACTATGCTTTATTGATTTCTATTGTTCTGTGACTATTTTGATGCGTCCTTTATGGGCGTAAATAAATAATAAAATCGCTATATCTTTTTTCCTTGTTCGAAATTTGTTAGGTTTTGTACCCTCTCTTTCCTTTCATAAAATCGATATGTGGAATTCAAAAACAGAGCGGAATCTATCAATTTTTTTGCATACATTAAGAAAGATGCTTCGTCATACTTATTTACTTTTAAGTCACAGGTTTTTCTCGACGTTTTTCACGACCAACGGACAAATAGATAAGCAGATGGGAGTGTTATCACTAAGAGAGGCATTTTGAAAACAGTATATTGAGTCATTCGAAAAACCGCTGATTTTTCATTTTGTTCATCAACTCTAATATTGAATATTGATTTTTTAGTTAAGCATGTATCAGCCTCTTCAAAACCCTACTGAGGGATCTCGACAGCCTACAAGTAATTCAAGTTTCTATCAATTCAAAAAATATCAAAATTCGGCTCTAGGATCTTCTACAACGGGTTCCAAAACGAAATGTGGAATTTTCACAATGTAGTGGAAGTTCCGCATTTCGTTTTGGAACCTGTTATGGAAGTCCTAGAGTCTCAAAATTCGAAAAAATTTTACTTTTTTAAAATAGATCGAAATTTCATTTTTTCGTATTTTTTCATATTTTTTATTCAAGACAGTCGAAGAGGATGATACATGATTAACTATTCAAAGTAAAAACTGTTCATACTATTAAAGGGGGTGCAAATTAGGGCCCTTTTTCCAAAAATTTTTTTTTTGAAAAATGACCTTCTAGGGGTAAAAATCGGGTGAAAACCGATTGCGCACATCCCCATCGCGTAAAAATGCTTCCTTCACCTTGTTTTCGCGAAAATAGCACTATGTTTAACGTGAAATCGTGCTATTTTCGCGAAAACATGGTGAAGGAAGCATTTTCACGCGACGGGGATGTGCACAATCGATTTTTCACCCTATTTTTACCCCTAGAAAGTCATTTTTCAACAACAAAATTTTGGAGAAAGGACCCTAATTTGCACCCCCTTTAAGATTGGAAAATTTATTTTTAAAAGTTGATTATGTATCATCCTGTTGTTCATGGGCCTAATGATGACCCAGAACCTCCTCCATCCGCCGATCCATCCACTGAATTTGAAGAGCCTCCTAAAATGCCTACATATAATCCTAGAACATTAAACGCGCTATGTGAGTCTATCTGTTTATTTGTTTCCATTACCTTAAAGGAAGGGGGTAACAATCGGTTCTCCGAAAAAAATTTTTTGAAAATTTTTGTAAAAAATACATTCTTAGGGGTAATTTTATGCGAGAAATCGATTCCGCGCATTCCCGAAGCATGAAAAGTCTTCCTTGATCCTGATTCAGGGGATGAGGTGGGTGTATTGAAGAGAAAATCAAACATTTTCGGATTTTTATGAGAAAACTGTCGATTCTTAGCTTTTTCTAGGCGGGGAATCGATTAAGCGCACTCTCGAATCGTGAAAATGCTTTCTTGACCCTGATTCAGGGAAGAAATCAGTGTATTGAAGCGAAAATAAATTGCTGGTAATAAATACAACTTCTTTTCCTGCTCCATACGCGAAGCGCTCGGTTCTCTAAATTCATATCAATTTCGAAAAAAAATCGAAAATTTAAATTTTTTGAAGAAACCAAAATTTCGTATTTTTTAATTTTTTTAGCTACAGGAAAGGTGACTTCATGGATGAAAGGGAACAAGAAAACGGCCATTATTGTACCTGTCGTGTTGGTTCTCGTGATAGTTCTTTTAGTTGGAATTTTCTCCTATGCTTTGGATGGAAGTGACGGTAACGAACGAAATCAACCAAAAAAAATCGATTTTTTCCAACTAAAAAATCAATTTTTAGCCAAAAAAATCTTTTTTTTTCAGCCAAAAAATCAATTTTTAGTCTAAAAAAATCATAAATTTTCATCTAAAAACGCAATTTTTCAATCTAAAAAATCGATTTTTACTTCAAAATCAATTTTTTTCAACAAAAAAATCAAGATTTTTGCAACAAAAATAAATAAATTTTCTCTAAAAAATCAATTTTTAAATAAGAGATCCATTAAAAATTTTTTTGTCATGCCAAGAATAGTCAAGTTGTCAAGCAAGTCCTGTGTTTTAGGTTCGCCCACGAAATCTCCGGACGTAGTGAAAGAAACACCTACCGAATGTGAAAAACCCTGGGAACACTTTAAAAAATCTTGTTATAAGGTAGAAAACACTTTTACTTCAAACAATAAAAATTCTTCTCAAATCCACAATTTTAGTTGGGATACAATGCTACCTGGTATAACGCCGAGACAAATTGCTCTTCTCAAAAAGCTCATTTGGCTTCGATCCTTAACGATGACGAGAAAAAGTTTATCTTAGGTGAGCATGGATTTTATAACACGTTTTTCGAGAGAAAACGAAGACTTGAATGTCACAAAAATGGCGCCGGACTGTTTGGGGACAAACATTTAGAGATATAACATTTGGGGACGGACTTTTGGAGATGTGACATTTTTGTCGGTCCCCAAATGTCCGTCCCCAAACAGTCCGGCGCCACAAAAATTTTTTAAACGCCACACACAATTTTAGACCTATATTTTCTGATAGTACTAACCGAGTTAGGGGCTGTCCTTAAAGGACCAGTCCAGTAAGTTACAATCATATTTAAAAAATGATATATTCGGAAAGATCATGAAAAATGGAGCATTTTTTGTTTTTAC
>JAQGCP010001338.1:0-12634 GCA_034699885.1 Acrobeloides thornei | reverse complement strand
ACTACTCCCAGAGTTTGGTTCGAATTCAAAAAATCTTTTTTGCATATGATAGAGCAGGATGAAATCTTAATAATGGTCAGAGAACTTTTTATAAAACTTCGATCTTGCAGAGATATGGCGTTTTTTCGAAAAAAGCGCATTTTTTCTGCCAATATTCTGGGCCTTCATTATCTAACTAGTTCATCAGTTTGTGTTGAATTTCGAAAAATTTTTTTGCATATGATAGAGCATGGCTAAATCTCAATATTGGTCAGAGGAATTTGTCTAAAACATTTTCTATGAGTTTCTATAGCAGCTATAAGTTTAAAAAAAACGCATTTTTGGGCAGAAAAAAATGGCGATTTTTTCCAAATCTGAAAAATGATTCTTTTGACCTTCTATTGGTTTTTTCGAGCGAAAAACATGATTTTCAGGTGATTTAAGCTTTAATCCCAACTTTTTAGGATTAAAGCTTAAATCACCTGAAATCTTTTTCCCCTAATGTCTGAATTACTTGGTTTGAAAATTTTCCCTCCCTCAAACTTGCCTCGGTGGCGCAGTGGCTTCGTGTCCACAAGGTCGTGGGTTCGAATCCCGCTTGGAGCCACAATTGGTTCTAAATTGGCTAATTTTGAACCAAATTGGCTCCGCGCGGGATTCGAACTCGCGACCTTGTAGCCACGAAGCCGCTGTTTTGTCACTGCACCACCAAGGCAAGTTTGAGGGAGGAAAAATTTTCAAACCAAATAATTCGGGGGAAAAGATTTCTCCAGAATTCGCCGGATAAATCCAATTTCCGGATAATTCTATTCCCCAACCCTGATCGGAAAAAATGGACAAAAAATTTTTAGCAAAGTACAAATGTCAATGGGAGGTAGCGGCGGCTTGATCACCTATGGTGCTCTTGACACCAAAAATTGTGACCCCACCTTCAACTACGTCACTTTGTCCTCAAAGACCTATTGGCAATTCGCCATTGATTCCTTCAGTGTCGGAACCTACTCCATCTCCAAATCCCAACAAGTCATCTCTGACACCGGTACATCCTGGCTCGGTGGCTCACAAGTCGGCATCGACGACATCGCCAAAGCCACCAACGCTATTTATGATGAGGACTATGAAGTCTACGCCGTTCCATGCACATTAACCGGCTTGCCAGACATTGTTTTCACCATTGGTGGTATGAAATACAACATCCCATCCACTGAATACGTTTTGGATGTAAGGATTTTTTGAATTTCTACAACTAGTGGTAGTGTTTTATGTGAGGGGGAGGTCAAAATTTTGGATAGTCTACCCATACATGAACAAGGAGGGGGGGGGACAAGTTACCTCGGGGCTATATGTTGTCGACCAAAAAAAAAGTCGACACCCAATTTTTTATATACCGAGTCTCGGCTATATAGTTTTGAGACTTGGAATCGCGGCGTCACCACTCCGAGGCTATATGAATCTTAACTTTTGCTTCGCTGCTAGCTACATAAGGGGACAGTCCCCGTCCCCCATTGATAATGTATGGTCCACCCCCTCTCCAATCTGGAGTACCGCTACTGGCTCCGACAACCAATTTGCAAAAAATCTGCTCTTCCATTTACTAAGTTTAATTTTCCTTCTTTAGATTGGGATGGGAAACGGAGTCTGTGCCATCACAATCTTCGACTTCGCCTTTGGTGGCTTCGGCCCACAATGGATCCTTGGTGACACCTTCATCCGCACCTACTGCAATGCTTATGACGTTGGAGGCGGACGAATTGGCTTCTCAAAAGCCCACCACACCTCAGTCTAAATTTTTAATGTTTGTTCTATTATTCTTTTAGTGCTATATAAGATTAAATAAAAGATAATTGATCGATTGCGCGCACTCCCGAACTGTGAAAACGCTTCTTTAACCTTTAACCCCCTGAGGACCGATCTAGACATTGATCTGGGTAGTATGACTGATGTAGATTACGAAAAACCAAAAATCCAGTCGAAAAACATGTTTCTAAAAATATTTAGGGGCTTCTGAAGATTTGCATATGAGTGTAAAAAATATCGTATTTGTAATGGCCATATAAATTTTTTTGAATTTTTCCTGCCGCTAGATGCGATTTTTAAAATTTCATGTGTATTACAACGAAAACGTGAACACAGTGAAAATTTGCCAAAAATGATATATTCAGAAAGTTCATGAAAAATGGAGCATTTTTTGTTTTTTTCGCATCTTCTGAATCACTGTGGTTTAAGAGAAAATTGCGTTTGAAATTTTGAATTTGTAACATGTTTTCGTTGTAATACACAAAATTTCAAAGATTGCCAACTTCAAACGCAATTTTCTCGATAACTACAACGATTCAGAAGATGCCGTGAAAACAAAAAAGGCTCCATTTTCATGAACTTTCCGAATATATAACTTTTGGCGAAGTTTCACTGTATTCATGTTTTCGTTGTAATACACATGAAATTTCAAAAAGCGCCAAAAAATATAAATTTGAAAAGCTCATGAAAAATAGAGCATTTTTTCTTTTTATGATATGTTCTGAATCGTTGTAGTTTTCGAGATAATTGCGTTTGAAATTTGAATTTTCGTTCATATTTTCGTTGTAATACACAAAATTTCAAAAATCGTCAACTTCAAACGCAATTTTCTCGATAACTACAACGATTCAGAAGATGACATAAAAAGAGAAATTGCTCCATTTTTCATCAACTTTCCGAATATATAATTTTTGGGGATTTTTGAAATTTCATGTGTATTACTACGAAAACATGAACACAGTGGAAAATCGCCAAAAAATATATATTCGGAAAATTTTATATAAAATTTAAAAGCATAAATAAAATAGAAAATAAAAATATAGAATTTCTTGAAATTTGATCTGCTCCTTGTGTGCTAGGTGTTACGTCGTTTTGATCAACTTCACGAGTTCCAGGTGTCACGGTATTTTGATCAACTCCTTGTGTCTCATGAGTCTCGGTATTTTGATCAACTCCTTGTGTTCCATGTGTTGTAGAAATTGTCGAAAAGCTATCTATAAAAAAGTTCATGTTATTTTTTCTTTCTGTGTAGTGCTTTTTTATTAAAAGGAAATAAACTTCGATGATACTTGACTAATTGAGAGAAAAAATATGGTAGTAAAAAGCGTTAAAGGACCAGTTCAGTGGAAAAAAAGTTGCCATTTTTGTTAATCTTCGGACAGTTCATGAAAAATGGAGCATTTTTTCTTTTTTACGGCATGTTCGAAATCGTTGTAGATTTCGAGAAAATTGCGTTTGAAGTTGACGATTTTTGAAATTTTGTGTATTACAACGAAAACATGAATGAAAATTCAAATTTCAAACGCAATTTTCTCGAAAACTACGACGATTCAGAACATGCCATTAAAACAAAAAATGCTCCAATTTTCATGAACTTTCTGAATATCAACAAAAATTGGGCAACTTTTTCCTCGCTGAACTGGTCCTTGAATGCATAAAAATTTATTATTTTTAAAATTAATTCAACAAAAGCGCATCATCATAAGTTTGTAGCTAGTTTTTTTTATTGATCTTTAGGTAAAGCGAATCCAACTCGTTTGTTTCCCGGATCATAAATATGGCAGTATGATCTAGCTAACGGACCTAAAAATATCGTGTGTGTTAAAACATTTCAACTATACTACCTCCGAAAATCCAGGGTGAGATTTCACTATCGCCATAAAATGCCCAACGACATTTGTTAGATGTAGCAATTCTTGCACCAATTTGTATATTCTAGAAATTTCGATATACGGTATCGGAAATAAAACTTGGACCAAATCCTGAACCTATTTCAATGAAAAATGAGGATTTTTATGGCGACTCACACTACCTATTAGTGATATTGACACACAAAACATTTGGTGTTAAAGGACCATGCCAGTCATTTACAATCATATGAAAAATGATATATTCGGAAAGATCCTGAAAAATGGAGCATTTTTTGTTTTTACGGCATCATCTGAATCGTTTTCCCCATCGAGATCATACATTTACAACCCCCGGATCATTCGGGGGGAGGGGGATATCGCACGAATTTTAGAAAATCATGTCGCACACCCCCTTCCCTTCAAGAAAAAAACATAATGGTCCCCCTTATGATTTTTATCCAAAAATGACATTTATATATATACATAACGCAAGGGGGTCGACCAAAATTTTTCGGCGCTTCGCGTTATTTTAAAGCTGGATATAACGCAAAACTTGAGAATTGTTGACGTCGACTAAAAAAAAGGTCGCTAAATTGAAAAATTGTTAATGTATGATTTGGAAAATCATGTCGCATCAGGTAGAATTATCCGGCCCCCTTGTAAATGTATGAACTGAATAAATTTTATGAGGGGTTTTTTGACTCAATTTACTGGCCGCCGGCTGGGGCATAGGCAGAATTTGACGACAGGTGGATGAACTCCTGAAATCCGAGAAAAGTCAGGAAAATCCGAAAAAATCAGCGAGGGAAAACTATTTAAATAATTTTTCTTCGCTCCTTTGGCCCGATAGGGGGAGGGCTGGGATAAGCCAAGTCGTTTTATTTTTTTTGCTAGTTTTACATGACTCTTTATACAAATTTAAAGTTTTACCATCAAAAATAAGTAAATTACTTAGTAAATATCTCAACCCTGAGGGTGGGTATATCCCACTAAATCTCCTAGCTCTCTAGCTCCCTACCCCGCCCACCCCCATCTACGCCCCTGGGGGATTATGGCTGTTAAGGCATGGACAGAAAAAAGCTATTAAAATAATTTAAAAGTTACAGCTCAATATGGGTGCTGGTGGAACCACAGGACCTACCCAAGATACTATTAGTGAACCTTTTGTATGTAGTGCTAGTGGAATATGGACATTTGGAGGTCAAAATGTTGCAATTACTTCACTTGATTGTGTATCTGCAGCTGGTCGTTAAAGAATAATTTTTAAATAATTTTTTCTATGACTATGTGTAATATATTAATAATTACAGGGTGGGGATACAAAAAGTAAATTTTTGCGATTTTTTCAAATTTTTTAAGTTTTACATTTTCACCAAAATAACCCTATAGGGAGGTTTTCTATGGGATAAATCGATTGAGTGAACCTTGAAAACGCTTCCCTGATCCTGTATTAGCCTATTCAATGCATTACAGGGTGACACAAATTTACGGGCGCACTCTCGATCAACCCCCAGTTTCTTAGCCAATTTTCGGATCGAGTTTGCCTTGGTCGTCGGATTTCGCTTGATCATTCCCTTGGCTCGCTGGATATTCTTCTTGCTTCTTGCCGTCTTCTTTCGTCCTCTCCCCGGTCGGTCTTTGTTGCTTCCAGTCTCTTCAAATCGCTTAATAGCCTCTCGTACGGCATGATCGCTTATACCAAGGTCTTTTGCAATTTCACGCTTCTTTTTCCCTTTTTCATACATTCGGATTATAGCAGGTCGAAATTCCGCTGTTTTAAATTCCATTTTAAACTATAAAAACAATGATTAGAAATAATAAATCGTAAAAAAGAATGATAAATAATCAGTGATGAAGTGCGCCCGTAATTTTGTGTCACCCTGTATTTTACGTTTTTTAAAAAAGCCTCCGGATTTTTTTTAAAAGCTTAAAATAAATCCGCAAATGTCACATCCGCAAGAGTCCGTTCGCAAATGTCCCGTTCGCAAAAGTCCGTTCGCAAATGTCCCGTTCGCAAAAGTTCGTCCGCAAGTGTCTCACCGCCGTTTTATCCTAACTAACAATAAGCCAAAAACACCAACACAAGTTGATGAAATACGATCTCTTAAATATATGGACAAATTAAAATTTCCTGGTGATGACAAAGTTTATCCATTTAATATGGAAGAATTCGAAGAACAGAATTTTCTTGGTTGTAAGCAAATTTTTTCTATAAACAATTATTAAAGGGAACGGGACAACAACTTAGGTTTTAGATCTCGTAGAAATCCGAGTAAAACTCGATTTTTGGCTAATTTTTAAAAAAAGCCACTAAAACCTAACAGAAAACATTCTCAACTTGGTTTCTTGGATTGCGATCAGGGCTATAGCGGAATAGGTTAATGGCCGGAACCGGAATCGTCGAGTACGGAAACGGAACGGAAGTAGAACCGAGAAAAAGGCCGGAATTTAACGGAACCGGAACGGAACTACAGCCCTAATTGTGATCAATAATACTTTAAAACGACCATTATAATGCAAAGATAAACATTTATCTAAGCGTTGTGTCCAATCCTGGGATTCGTCTTACTCAGGCACCATTTATACTTCCGTCGCGACGCAACAGTGCATTTTTGTGTCGCGCGGACACAACATATGCCTTATAACGGTTATTTTAAAGTGTTATTCATCGAAATCCAAGAAACCAAGTTGAGAATGTTGACTGTAAGCCGTTGTCCCAGCCCCTTTAATTCTCCTGTATTGTTTAGATGGAAAATTTATGGTGAAGTCTTACAAACATAAGCCTTCAAACAAAACAATCGCTGTAAAACTTATTCATATTCCTTATCATTCAAGTATAGATCCAAACGATGCTATCCAGTTGGAAAGATTAAAAATAGAAATAATAAATTTTCAAACAATTTCTAAATGTAAAACTGTGGTTGACTGCTATGGATTTGGAATTCATAATGGCTATGTCCATATTTGCATGGAGCTAATGGATACAACTCTCAAAGAACTATATTGCTTTGTACATAAAAATAGCATGACGCTTGATGAAAAATTAATAGGATATGTTGCTATTTCTATCAGCGATGCTATAAACTATTGCAAAGAAAATATGATTTATCATAGAGACATAAAACCAGAAAATATTCTTGTGCACCACGAGTAAGAATTTGGAGATCAGAAATAAAAATTTATAGTCATTTTAGTGGTTTCATAAAACTTTGCGATTTCAGTGAATCTAAAATTCTACAGGGTTCTCTAGCTACTACTCATGTAGGTACGGTCGCTTATTGGCCTCCTGAGCGTATAGCATCTGGGACGAAATCCGATATTCGTGCTGACATTTGGAGTCTTGGTGTAACTTTGTTAGAAATTATCATAGGAAGGCTTCCATTTCTTCAAGAAAATGAAAATTCTCGATCTTTTCCCAATCAAATAGAATTGTCTATTAGAATAATGAAGTCAAATTTTGAACGTGATATTGAAAATTTAAGACCACCAACTTATAGCAATTATTTATGCGAATTTCTATCGCTATGTTTATGTAAAGAATATGTCAACAGGCCAAAAATTGATGAATTACAAGAAAAACTATTTTACAAAAATAATGTAGAAAGTTGTACGGAATTGAATATCGCGCAGATGTTGGAGAAACATGGAGTAAATTATTTTAAAAATTTTATAATATTTTTTTTATAGATTCTCCAACTTATCTCTTCAACAAAGACTTATAGCATTGATCAATATGTTGAAGAAAAAGATTCGAATAAAACATTGTAACAAATTGATTTTCATCTTTAGCATAATAAACTTTGTTTAAATAAAATGTTTTCATTTAAAAAAACCTTCTGATTAAGACACGGTCTCTGTATGGGTCACCGGGTCAGGAAACTTTTTTGTTTCAACAATGTACATGGTTAGTAAGGGTGCGCGCTAGCAGTCGTGAAACGCATTTCACGACGATTTCCGGACGCGAGCCGTCCGGAAATTGTGAAAAATTGTTTGTTTTTTTTTTGATTTTCTTGTCAAAATTTCGAGTTTGAAAAAGCCATTCGCGCTCCCAACTTTTGCAGCAACCCTTATAAATGAATGTGCACAAAAAATTTTTAGATGAAGTTGAACTTGATACCTTTCAAGCCTCTACTATTAATTTTCTTCGTTTTGTTATTCTTTTTATGTAACGCTGCGAGAAATGAGGATGATGAAAAGGAGCTTTTGGATAATAGCGGTGAGGATAATGTTGTGTTATTGAATTACGACGGAGAAACAGTATCGGATAATATACAAAAGTCACCAGGTTAGTTGGGAGACACTGGGGGGAGGGGGCATACCCCGAAAGATGAAAATTGTTTTCTAATGGTTCGCCTGTTTTTGTCTCAAATTTTTTAAAATCACAATGGTCTCCCATTATGAGTACAAAAAATCATCAAAATTTTCAATTTTTTAAACTACAAAAGTCTAAAATTGTTTCAAAATTCATATTTTTTCTCCAAAAAATCGTCAATTTCACAAATTTCCAACTTAACAAACAAGCATTTTTCAACAAAAAAATTTCATGAAAAAATAACAATTTAGCCACTCATGATATCACTGAAAAAGATCTTGAACCTGCGGAATATTCGCATCAAGTACAGCCATTTCAACCTCAGGAAGATATCTTTTTTGAAGAATTTGTGCAAGAGTCGCCTCGACCTGGGTATGTAATTGGCTGGCTTTTAACAATTTTTACACGTATGAGATTTTAGTAATGTTGATCCCCGAGCAGAAGCTTTGTACAAGAATGCTCTAGAAGTTCTATCCAGAAGACGACGCACTGAATACGACGAGAAGGATGTTCGATCGGCTTTTATTGACCTTGAAGAGGCCGCAAATTTGAATCATCCAGATGCTCAAAAAGTTTTAGGTTGGTGTTTTACAGGGTTGGCCAAGTTGGATAAATGAAAATAAGGGCATTTTTTGAAAAATCAATAAAAAAATAAAAACTTCATACATGGGTAAAGGGGTAGGCTGGTAAACCGTTTCACTTTTTTCGCTTGGTAACCCTGGTGTTTCACTTTTTTTCAATCATCATTCATTCTCAAGTTTAGCATTTTCCCTGTTATTCGGCGAATACCGGTGGAGTATCGATGAAGCCCGTCAGATTTTTGAACGCTTAGCAGCATCCGGTTCACCCGATGCCCATTTGGGACTTGGTTTCATGCACACCACTGGAATTGGTTTTAGTGAAGCGAATCCCGCAAAAGGACTTTTACATTACACATTTTCGGCGTTGGGCGGAAATCCATTTGCACAAATGTCACTGGTATGCCAATTTTGTAGGAGTTCACCGAACCGATGATTTTTCAGAATTTCAATCAAGGAAAAACAATATTTCTTTAATCCAGGAGGACCCGTTCTTCCACCTCCTGGATTAAAGAAATATTATTTTTTCTTGATTGAAATTATGAAAATCGTCGGTTTGATTCGAACTCTACTATTTTGGTATACCCTATTTTTTCAGGGCTATCGCTACGCGTTCGGAATTTCTGTGCCAGAAAGTTGTGAGAAAAGTTTGCAATGGTATAAAAAGGTGGCTGAGAAAGTCGCTTCTAAGGTGTCATTCATTGGAGGGCCGACAATACAGCGACTACGTATTCCGGACGAAGTTGATGCTACGTCTTCATCAAGCTCATTGTTAGATACGAATGTCTTTACCTATTATAAATATTTGGCCGAAACTGGGGATATGCAAGCTATTGTAAGTCGTTGATTTGCAAGAAGCCAGCATCCAGGGGTGTCATTTTCAAAATTTTCGCATAAATTGAAAGTTGAAAAATTCGTCAAAAATTTAAAAATTTGTAAAAAAATTGAAAATCAACTTTTTTTTTAGCTCGGTTTGGCCTTACTCTATCTCACTGGAGGAAAAGGTGTACCGATTGATCATGAAGCTGCTGCTAAATATTTTATGATAGCTGCCGAATCTGGTAATATCCAAGCGAATGCTTATCTTGGTAAAATGTACTTGGAAGGAACTATTGCCACACCACAGGACAAGTAGGGAAGACTTTTTCATGCCAACTTAGAGCTCTCAGATTTGAAAATTCGCATAGAAATCAAGTTCAAATTGAACTATAAAATATCGAATTTTTAAAAATTTCCTTCACAAACTCCCTGCTTTATTAAATAAAGCAAGGGATTTGTGTTGGACTTTTTGAAAATTTGACATTTTATAGGTTCAACTTGAACTTGATTTTTATGCGAATTTCGAAATCTGAGAGCCCTATGCCAACTATTCCAACTTTTTAGCACCACTGCTTTTCAATACTTCAAAAAAGCCGCAGACAAAGGAAATGCTTTGGGACAAGCTGGCCTGGGAATTATGTTTTTGTACGGCAGGGGAGTCCAACCAGATCCGAGTAAAGCATTGAAACTATTTACCCTAGCCGCTGAACAAGGATGGGTTGATGGACAATTTTATCTAGGTTAGTGAATTTTTCTTTGTGAACAAAATTTAATATTTTAGGCCTGATGCACTACAAAGGCTTGGGTGTACGTCGTGATTTCAAGTTGGCTCTAAAATACTTCCAGTTGGCATCACAGAGTGGAAATCTGTTAGCTATCTACAATTTGGCTCAGATGCACGCCAAAGGTTTCGGTGTGGCTAGAAATTGCCGGTTGGCTATGGAGTTGTTTAAAAATGTTGCTGAGAGAGGAAAATGGGCTGAAAGACTTATGGATGCTTATCAAAAGTGGCAACAAGGTCGGGATTTGGGAATCTTGTATACAAAAAATAAGATTTTTTTACCGAAAACCGAAAATAATTTTTACTTTGTTGCATCCGCATCCTGGGGACTAGTTGTTGAGTTCCGCAAGTCGTAAGTTAAAACTATGGTTCAAATTTTGAGTAGGAGCGCAGAAATGCCTCCACATTTTCTCGGAAGTTGCCCCTGTACCCTCATTGTTTGCTTCAAGTGGAAAAAGTCTTTTGACGATGTTATTTTTTGCGTAAAAACGCTTCTATTTTTAGAAAAATTTTGACAAAATTTTCGATTTTCTTATTTATAGGCGCAGTTGACGAAGCAGCTTTCCGATATTTATTCTTGGGTGAAATTGGCTACGAAGTGGCGCAGACAAATTTTGCATATTTGGTGGACCGTGATGATAGCTCATTATTTGACACGAAAGAAGAAACTGAGAAACGAGCTCTCTTGAATTGGCAAAGAGCTGCGAATCAGGATTATCCATACGCTCGAGTGAAATTGGGCGACTACAATTACTATGGACAAGGTTACTACACAATAAAGGGGCCAAAAAATTTTCGAAAATTTGTTTCTTATAATGATCTCTAGGGGTAAAGACATGCGGGGAATCCGAATTTGACATTTTTGAAGCGAAAAAACACTTTCCTGATTCAAGAGAGGCCTATGTATTAAAGCGAAAAATCGTTTTTGCGACTTGGTTTTTCTGTGTGCTCATGCACTAATTGTTATGTCAATTTCAGGAACTCAGGTGGATTACACCGCTGCCGCCAACCATTACAAAATTGCTGCCGAACGTCACCAGAATGCCCAGGCTATGTTCAATCTTGGCTATATGCACGAAAAAGGATTGGGCGTGAACAAGGCAGTTGTTATTGTCATTATCGATTGATTTTTACATAACCCCTTTTTTAGGATTTGCATCTGGCTAAAAGGTTTTATGATTTGGCTGCAGAAACGAGTACGGATGCTTTTGTTCCAGTTGCTTTGGCTCTACTCAAATTAAGAATGATATTTTTTGTAGAATATTTCAAAGCGGTATAAAATTTTTCAATATAAGAGCCGAAGTAGCTCCAAATTATTATTTTTAGAGTTGGACCATACAAAACTCGTTACTGCATATGTTGGACGTAATGTTGGGGCCGGACTGGGATTTATATTTGATGAGCCTAGCATTTGGTATTATTATATGGCTGGCTTATGGCTACTTCAGAAATAGGCAGAATCAACACCATAGAGATTAGGAAAAAAATAAGTTTGATATATATGTGCTCTTTATATTCGGGTTTATTTTCCTTTCTTTTTGTAATTTCTCTCGGCTCTAGGATGTTTCAAATGGATTATGATCAATCGATATAACACGAAATTTGCATATTTGACATGTTGAAAATCGATATCGAAACATCCTATAGCCAACGTCTCTACTTGTTTTTTGCGTTATTGTTCATTTTTTATTGTTTGTTTACAAAATGCAGGGAGATGAAAAGTGTGAAAAAAATGTGTCATGGATTCTATATACTATCCTTTTTCGTTCCTATTTATTACATGTTTTATATAAGAAGATTGCCTCCACTTGCCTTCTGTGATATTACGATTATTTTTTCGATGTTGTACTATGTAGACACAGTCTCTGTAAGAACCACCGATACCCCAAGGACCCCTAGTAAAAATTTTGAACTGAAGAATAAATTATGTTCTAATTCATTACGTAATATTCATTGATATTAAGATTAAACATATTGTGCATCTGCGATTTTTAATTTTGTGTACAGCCATATTCATCAGGCACTGTTCTATCATCCTAGCAAAAATTTATGGCAAATTCCTATCGAAAATTTAGGACTTTGTCCAGAAATAGTAAATATGGTCAAAACCCTTTTTGCCTATTTCTACGACTTCTTGAAGTCAAAATTAAAAGCGGTCAGCACTTTTGTGTGGTAAAGTAGGGTTGAGGAATCGATTACTGTTATTTTCCAGTGATTATTACAGAGACTTAATTTTTAAAGATAGGCCCGTTTTTCTAGGAACTGATCGGCCATCTCTGGCCCCTGAAATTGGTTTCCTGGATACGCTATTGTGCAAAAGCTTATTCTCCCCCTCAAATTCAGACTTTGTTGAATTCAAAATGTAGTAAGCTAATTTAGTACAGGGTGGTGCAAAAAAAAGTGGCACAAATGGTCATTTTGGGGGCATTTTTTCAAAAAATTTTTTTTTCTAAAAACACCATTTCTAGGGGTAAAAATAGCTGAAAAACACGAATCCGGCATCGAAAAAATTTTTTGA
>JAQGCP010001337.1:0-12634 GCA_034699885.1 Acrobeloides thornei | reverse complement strand
ATTCCGATGGCGGATGACCCCTCAGTTGAATCACCAATCAGCGATTTTATTGTCAAAAAGTATGCGAACAAAAAGAAATTTTCCCCCTAAAAATGACCAAATTTTGGAGCACACAATAGCCACATACGTGAAAAAATTTTCGAAAATTTTTGTTCCTGAAAATGACACCTCTAGGGGGTAAAAAACGTGCGGGAAATCCGAATTTGACATTTACGAAGCAAAAAAATGCTTCCCTGATTCAGGGAAAGCCTGTGTATTGAAGCGAAAAATGCGAAATTCGATTTTTCACGAAAAAACTCAATTTTTCGAGCAACAATTCTATGTAAAAATTATATATTCGGAAAGTTCATGAAAAATGGAGTATTTTTTGTTTTTACGGCAACCTCTGAATCGTTGTAATTTTCGAGATAATTGTGTTTGAAGTTGAAGATTTTTAAAATTTGTGTATTACAACGAAAACATGAACGCAGTGAAAATTCGTTTAAGCTCAATCCAAAACCAATCCTCATCCGAAGCCTAAGCCCAAGCCTAATCCTAAGTCTAAGCCTAAGGGTCGCCACGAGCTATCGGGTCCCCACAAGCAACAGCACAAGCTATCGTACGAAGTCATCGTACGAGTGTAAAATACACTCATACGACAGACGAAATGGCCACAAGCTATCGTACGAATTTCGTCGTACGGCAGCTTGTGGCGATTTGGTCGTACTTTTACGTTAATTTTATGATCGTACGATAGCTTGTGGAGCCGTCATACTTTCGTACGATAGCTTGTGCCGTGCTTGTGGCGACCCTAATCCTAGCCCAAGGTAAAAATGAAAAACTCTTTAAAAACAAAAAATTAACCAATCCTGAGGCATACACAATGACGGAACGAACAAGAACGTGATACAAAAACGGGACGACAAGAATGGAACGATGAAGGGAATTACAATTGTCGTCCTGTTCTTGTCATCCCATTCTTGGTCAATCCCGTTCATGTGTTGTTTGAACGATCGTTCCATCCCGTTCTTGTCTATGTCAGTTCTGGCCTGAAATAGCCATGACGACAAGGAAGTTCTTTGTAATCACATATTTATAGACATTTTTCGCACCCAGACATCGATCTGCTAAAAAACTTCCTTATGACTTTTCTTTGTTGCATTTGTATTTGAAATAATAAAAAAACGCAGAAATAATTATACAATTGAAGTTTTTCTGAGATTTTTTTCTGAAAGAATGGAATTAAGATTTTTTCTCCGACCTTCGACCAATCTTTATGCGTAGGAGAAGGAAAAAGATTTATTTCCAAATTGGTTTTTAATTTAATTTAACACTTACTCAGAGGCAGTGTGCCTCTTGGTGTCTGTTAGCGTTTCTGTTTTCTGTTTTATAATGTGGTTTAGATATATGGATGCTTTGCTCACTAGCAAATCACCTCCCATTGCCAGTGAAGATGACTTGAGTGACTATGATGCTACAGAAGTTGGGGAGGATGAAGAAATCGGAGAGCGTCTTCATATACGAAGTGAAGATCGAGCCATTGATGTTATGCATGACAGTTCGGATACGGATTTGGACAGTCCTATCGAAGAAATCGCTGAGCATATAAAGTTGTACTCATTTTCCGGGGTCTCGTTTCGAAGTGGCAAAGTGGGGAAATCTCAATCGGATTATGCTGTGTTGAACAGGAAGAGTGCGCCATGCGATGAAACTGTTGGGAATTATAATTATTGGATACAGCAAGGGAGAAAATGGGACCGAAGGTAAGACAAATACCTGTGCATCACAGATTTTTTTAGGGTCGCCAAAATTTTGAAATTTGCGCGTTGGTTTTTAACATAAGGGTTTTCTCTTATGTTGGTCACCCCTTTTGCGCGTTGATCTCTTGATATTTTACCCTCTTTTTGCGCGTTTGTCCATATAGTTTTAGTCGATTTAAGGTGCCTTCCTCTGGGATATTTTCGAGGCGTCCTATTACTTTTTTCACGTTTATTTTCGCGCTTACTTTTTTTACGTTACTTTTTTCACTTTTCCGCACGTTATAAACTATTACTTTTTTTTAAATTGCGTGAAAAAAGCAACGTGAAAAACCCAAAACGTGAAAAAAGTAATAGTGCCCTAAAATGATACTAATTGCAGCTTTTACCTGTAGCTAACGCTAATAGCGGCAGTTGTGTATACTAGCTACAGCTTTTAGCGTTAGCTGCAGCTACATGAACTATTTTAGAAATTCTGAAAACGAAGAAATCTATTCCATTCCAAAATCCGCAACAGTTTCGTATGAACTTCGCAATTTTGACTCATGCCAAAATCGCATTTCATTTGGCTGGGAAAAGGCGGAGACATCACAGACGGCCGACGGAAGAATAGCTTCAAAGAAGAACATGGACATAATTCGACCTAGAATACTCAGCTCTCCGGGTTCGGCTCTTGCCAACGCGTTTGCCGAAGAGGAATCCGAGCCTGTCTATGCTAATTTAAACAGGATGGCACCTAGTGAAGAAGAAGTCCCAGGTTGGTTTATTTAATGTGATGAAATTTTTATTTTCGTAATTTGTACTGGGTGAGTTAAAAAAAGGTGCATTTTTGGGTCCGAAAATTTTTTTGGGATCAGTAAAAAATTGAAAAATTTATCAAAAATTGAAAAATTCGTCAAAATTTAATAAAATCCGGGAAATTTTTTACTAATAATGACCCATATAGGGATAATTTTATGCGAGAAATCGATTGCGCACATTTTTGAAGCATGAAAAAATTATCTTGATCCTGATTCAGGGAATGGAGCTGGTGTACGAGTAAAACAAGACAATTTTTCGATTTTCGTTTCAATACACCAACTTCATTCTCTGAATCAGGGTCAAGGAAGTGTTTTCATGCTTCGGGAATGCGACAATTGATTTCCCGCATAAAATTACCCCTACATGGGCCATTTTTAGTAAATTTCTGGTCTGATTTTTTTCCAAGAAAATTTTTCGGGCTCTATGCACTTTTTTTACTCACCTTGTATAAAAAATTTTCCCAAGCTCAAAAACTATTACCCCTTTCCAAAATTCTGTATACACACGGACAGCACAACATTTTATTAAGCCAAACAATTTTTAGGCTGCCCAAAAATGGAGGATATACAAACATCATTTTTGCCATCAGAATTACGTATCCGGAAATCTGCTACAACAACCGGATTTCAGGTAACTTTTCAAAATTTGCATAAAAATTGCAACTCAACATTTTTAGGGCAACTCTATTATAGCCAGACCTAGGAGAAAACTACCTAAACGGCCAGATATTGCCTATACTCCAGAGGAGCAGCCCACATATGGTAAGCCTAAATTTTACGACGAAACGTCGCGAATAAAGTTATTCCATATTCATCGCTAGTGATATCTTGGTCTACCTATACCTTGTTATCTTACAGGAAAAAAGTTGTCATTTTGTGTATATTCAGAAAGTTCATGAACAATGGAGCATTTTTTTTGTTTTTACAGCATGTTCTGAATCGTTGTAGTTTTCGAGATAATTGCATTAAAACGGTTTTTCATAGCAAGATATACTCAAAAAAGTAGTCGCCACAATTAAATGAACAAACTAATATTTTATGCTGAAAATTTTAGCGCTCATTTTATGTCAACAAAAAACTCTTTATCCACGATTTTCTCAATAAAATATTCATGAAATCCATCCCTTTTTGATCCAATATAACAACCGCCTCCGTCTAAAACAAATATCTGTTTCTTCTTCTTCTTTTTTTATTATAAGTATCTTCAATCTTTATTTGACGTTCCAAATGCACGTCTTTATGGGATCGCTGCTGAGCTAATCCTCAAATTTAATTAAATGGTGTGTTTTTTGGTTTTCGAAGACATGTTTTCGGTTCGAAGAAATTTGATAAAAAGTGGATTTTTTTATTGAAAAGTGCAAGATAAAGCAAAACAACAAAAAAGGTTGTAATCAGAATACTATGGGGATGTAAAATTTTTTGTCAAGATGATGTCCAAAAATTTGGGTGGGGGACTTTTGCCCCCTCACATATGCGCAACGACACTTGCGTACCTGATTTTTAAGCACGATTTTTGCGCCCCGACATTTGCACTCTATTATTGCGATCCGACATTAGCGCTCCCCCCCCCAAATTCGTCGTATTGGGCTAAAAAATAGGGACCCAATTCGTATTTACGACGGCGAAACCACCGAAACATTTTTTTGAAGCGGGGGGGGGTGGGGTATTTGGATCAATTCGTATTTTTGGACCCAATACCCCCTCCTTGTCCATGTATGGGGTTCACAAATCCTGTTACCCCCAACTGTAGCACCTCCACTGCTATAATTACCCCCTGAAAAATTTTCCTTTGAGGGATCAAGGTGTTTTTCCAATTTTGAAAATTTTTTTAAAGTTTATTTTTAAATATTTTCAATGTTCTTGGGATCTGACTATTCCACTGAACATACTACAAATACCAAATACTATACTATTCAATATGAGGTAGGAATGCAATTCCTTGAGGAGTTGTAGTGAAATAAATTGACTCCGTTTTCGAGTTTCAAAGCTGTCGGAATGAATAAGACTTAGGAGCGTTGAAAAAGTCCACTTCAACGTCTCACAAAATTCATAAGAAAGAGCCATTTTGCTAGACAAATTGAATAGGGTAGCTCAACAAGAGACATACGAATTTGATTATTTTTCGAATTGAAAAAAACAAAATTTTCAATGGAGCGTAAATTTCAAAAAAGAATAGCCGGCATTAGTATACCAAAAAAAGAATGGGAAAAAGAGATTTAGAAAGTATTAACTTCCAGTAGTAAAATAAAATTCAGACTTGCTCATGAAAAAAATATTATTACCAGTATGCTTTGACTTTTTGGGTGAGTACCCCATCCAAAAAGTTACAAAATTTTCACCAAAAATTAACATTTTCTCAGGGATTTCAGCAAAATTTGCTATTTCTTAAAGATCTATAACAGTTTTCATGAGGGGGGTGCAGATAATAGGTCATTTCGGTTGAAAATTTTTTGCCAAAACAGCCTATATAGGCCTAAAATCATGCGAAAAATCGATTGTGCGCATCGAAAAAGTCTGAAAAAATTTTTCGAGGGTCAAAAAATTGAAAAAAATGCGTCAAAATTAGGGGTTGTAAGTTTTAACCCCAACAAAACGTGTAAAAAGAAGCCGACCGTCCGATCTGGCTTTGGCCTAAGCCCAACGTTTGGGCTTAGTCAACGTTTGTTTTAAACCCGACAGCCAAAAAAAAAGTTGTTGGTGACGATGAGAGAAGACGATTGACACCAAGATCATCGAAATCGACGACAAAAAATTTTTTCCACTTTTCACCTCTTGGGGTACCAAGATGGAAAAATTTGAATTATTAAAAAAAGAAAGACGACATTTTTTATAGCACGCTATGACGAATAAAATGACACAAAAATGATCAAATTTGAACATTGTTTTGGGTTATTGAATGTTCACCGTAGTTCTGAGTCACCCTCAAAGATTCCTTTCTTCAACCCTCCGAGTATGTTATCACTCGGCTAACACACTCGGAGGGTACCTTTGCCATTATGTGGACTTAGGCTTAGGCTTGGGCTTAGTCTTAATCTTATTCTTTACTTACCTTAATCACAGCCTAGAGGGATAATTGTTTATGTAAAATTGTAAATTTTTTAGCCAACCTCCCTTGTTCAAGCTCATATTATGGTCAAGAGGGCGACAGATTTGCCGAATACAAAAGCCCCTATGTCCAACATTACTACAACAAACAAAATCACATAGCCAGATCCATGAGCGACATGAACAATGGACTTCCAAGAAATTTTTCCAGCGCTTCCTTGCATGGCAGTATCGATAGATATGGTCGGGAAGATTATGGCATTGTTCCGGCTACAACTCCGATCAGTGAGAGGTAGGCATTATTTTGAAATCTGTCTATTTTTGACAAATGACTTGCATCAAGTAGCACGTGTGTCCTCGAGATAAAATCTTACGCAAGCTATACCCAAGAGAATTGTTTGATGTCTTCCTTTATGTCTTTCCCTTCTATCTAATTTTTTTCAGAAATCGAATTTGCGCCAAAAACAAATCGAAATTTTGGCCCAAAAATTGAAATTTGGCCAAAAAACAGGAGCTACTACACAATGGGGGGGGGAACCACCCACGTGAAAAAATTTAAAAAATTTTTTTCTGCAAATGACCCATCTAGGGATAAAAACATGGGGGGGGGAGAATCCGAATGTGACATTTTCGAAGAAGAAAAAACTAGGAACTTATGCACTTCGGCCCCCCCCCAAAATTCGCATAAATCAAACAAAAATGTGCAGTTCGGCTCCCTCAATTTGGGGGGGGGCGAAGTGCATAAGTTCCAAAAACTAAGCCTAAAGCCCAAGCCGCAAACGGTCGAGGGTTCAATCCCGCAAGAGTGGAAATTTTTTTTTATTCAAAAATTTTTGTGTAAAAGTAAACCTCTATAAAAATGGTACCTTACAGTTTTCCCTTGGAACGCTTTCCACTGAGCTATGCTATCGCTGACCCTGTCGGGATCGAACCAGCGACCGTATGACTCAGTGAATAGTGTTTCAAGTGAAAAAAAGAAAGGCAAAAATTCTACGACCAATTTTATGGGGTTTTTATTTAAAAATTTCTTTGAATTGGTCAAAAATTTTTCTCCTTATCAGGATCGAACCCTCAAGCATTTAAGTGAAGTGAGGCGATTGCCACTTCATCATTAGTGATGACTTTTTTCTTGTTGGATAATGCCTATAGTCACTTATTAAAGAGTCATTATCCAAGCCTTTTTTATTTTAGACCTGTCTATCAGCCCAGTCATCCAGCTCGTCCAACCAACCTCCTACTTCCTAACACTCCTTCATCACATAATCTTTTTCAACAATCCAAAGATCGCCAACAAATTATTCCACGAAACAACAGTCCATTACTTCATCAAGGAGCAGGAGCAACCACTCTGGCCGACGAGTTGGCCTATGTGACATCTTCGGACGCCGGCAATCAACCCTTGCACGGCCATAAACCGCAACGAAATGCTTATGCTCTTAATGGAGGAAAGCAGAATGCCGCTGGTGAAGTGCTCTCGAGTAATCAGAATTACTATGTTCGGGAAAAGACACCGGGCCATGAAAGTGGTTCTACTAGTGAAAGGAGGCCGTTGAAGGATATTTTGGCGGATGTTTTGAATGATAGTCGGAGGTCGAGTAGATCGAGATATAGTGGTGAAGAAAGTGCGCGAGAAGAAGAAGCTATGAAGAAAGGTGGCTATGACAGGTAAAAATTATTCTTTTAGGCTCTGATTAAGGTAAATAAAGGATAAGCCTAAGCCAAGCTCAAACCTAAAACTAGGCCTAAGAATAAGCTCATCCTAAGCCTAAGCTCAAGCCTAAGCCTATTATGTATATAAATTTTTAGACATTCCCAGAAAAATTCGACAGAACAAGAGCCTTATCATGATCGAGGCGCCTATTGTGACTATGAAACACCCGTCTCACCAATGAATGGTAAATTTTAAAATATTTTATCAAAAAAGACCCACACATTTTGACATGTCCTCATCTAATGTTTTTTTTTGCCTTTTTGATGCATCTGCCATTCATGATTCTGTCACAAGATAAAAAACTTTTAATGAGTTTCTGGCATAAAATGACATCTCTACTTGGCTTTATGCTTTCTTCCATGTTCTTCTTCTTTCCCTTGCTTTGAAAGAGTATTGATTCCAACTCTAGTTGGCAGCTTCCTCTTGTTCACTTAGTCGATGCGGAGGTCGATAATGGAAAGATGTGCACTGCTTACAGCGTCTCAGCTTACGTACATTTTCTTTATATGGAATTTCTTAAAAGCTAGAGACTTTGATTGTTTTATGACGTGATGGTTGGGTTTATGTTTCTTTGTATTTTTTGTGTTACCGAATTAGTCGAAAGTTTTCTGCGACTTGAATAAGTCGCAGAAAAAACATTTTTCCTGATTCACTGTTTGAATAGACAGTGAATCAGGGAAAATGTATTGAAGCGAAAAGCCAGGTGTTATAAAATTTAAAAAATATGCGTTTTAGTGGTTGATTTTGTGTAGCTGGGGGGAGGGGGTATGGCCATGGAGAACATCATGCCAGCATTAGAATTTAAATTTGACTTAAGGGGAATCCCTATGAATGGGAGGGGGCATAAGAAAATTTGAGTTATAGCACCCCTTAACGTAGGGGATCCCCCTTAAGGCAAATTTGAATTCTAATGCCGACATAGTGTTCCCCACGGCTAAAAACCCACCGACTATACAAAACCAGTAGTATTTTTTGAATCTGGCTTTTCGCTTCAATACATTTTCCCTGATTCAATATAAGCGCAGAAGGTTTTTGAGTATAACGCAGTGGATGTGTATTGGGTTGTTCGAACCTTGATTCAGGGAATGGAGTTGGTGTATTGACGCGAAAATTGAAAAATTTTCTTTTTTCGCCCGTACACCAGCTCTATTCTCTGCATCAGGGTCAAGAAAGCGTTTTTTAAGCTTAAGCCCAAGCCCAAACCTAAATCCAAGCCTAAACCTAAGCCCAAAGCCCAAGCCTAAACCCAAGCCTAAACCTAAACCCAAGCCTAAACCCAAGCCTATGCCCAAGCCTACGCCCAAGCCTAAACCCAAGCCTAAACCCACTACGCTCAAGCCTAAACCCAAGCTTACGCCCAAGCCTAAACCCAAGCCTACGTCCAAGCCTAAACCCAAGCCTACGCCCAAGCCTAAACCCAAGCCTAAACCTAAGCCTAAACCCAAGCCTAAGCCTAAACCCAAGCCTAAGCCCAAGCCCAAGACTGTTCATCCAAAAATTCATCATTTTCTTCCCATCTATCCAGACAAGCACAATTCATTTTGTTCACAATTTGCTTTTTGAAGATTTGCCACTCTCGGGCAGTTTCTCATCAATTCTCCTTGCATAAGCCATATGTGGCCATGTCCAAGGGCTCTCCATAACAAACAATCATTTGCCCAAATAAATGCCATAAGCTAGTGGTTGGCTTTTGGAATTCTTCATCTATTGGTCAAACTATGTCATAATATTATCTCGCCTCAAATTTCTTTTTGACGTGTTTTCCATAACTTTGAGCTAATTTAGCCTACTAGTAGGCCGAAAATTTGGCTCAGTTATAGCTTATAGAAATTTTTTCTATTATTTATTAGAGCCTACACCCTCTACCCTCCATGAGGATAATATACTCCATTTCGCGCGTCATACAAAAAGTTGGCACTCCATATCATAGTGGATAAAGAAGTGCCAACTTTTTTGTACGACGCGCGGGAAACGCAGTATAGCCATTTACGTTTTAACTAAACTGTGCATAATTTTTAGTCCTTCCGTCACCCTTCGGCCGAAGCCATCGCCGTCTACCACCCCTGCCCATTAGTTCAACTTCAGCTGCTATACTATCACAATTCGGTCTACCCGCAAATTTCGCTATGCAATCTCCCCAACATGCTTTCTACAGCACGATGGGCAGTGGTGTTCCGGTTCGAAATCATCCTCCGGCTAATCAACCCCAGCCTAAAGAAGACCATCAAATTTGTTATGGTATAGATCAGTCAATAATAAGGTCTTCGAATTATGCCCTGGAGGATAGTTATTATGAAGACGGGTTGAATGGAAATCAAGGGTTTATTGGAAGAAGATGTAAGTATAAGGCATTTCAGCCATGCAAAAAATCATCAGCTAGTTTGTTTCCGCGACAGGCTGACAATTTTTGATATACCGGGGGGGGGAGGATCCCGGTTTCTCCGTAAATGGCTCCAAGTGACACTCTCAATTCGAGGAGTCCCGAGCTACGCTCACCATTAAAAATGTATAATTGGACTAATAACTAATCTATTGTGACGGAAGCATCCCTTCGTGGTCGTTAGAATTATAACTAATCTCGTCAAAAAAATTTTGGTGCCACCATAAAAGTGGTGCCGATCGTCTTCTCTCATCGTCCCCTACAACTTTTGTTTTAATCTTAAACGAGTTTGCTAAAATAACAAGATTTTTAATTAGATAAAACAAAATTCCAATCTCAGGGAATCGATCCCTCCCCGTTCAAAATAAATTTCGTGCCATTTGCTCCTGCGCCATGGTTATAAAATTTTTCTCATGGCTCAAATTTCTTATAAAATCTAATTTTTAGCAACATCTTTATATAACCAAGAAGACTCATCGGGTATTTCTTCATGCTGCACAAATCCCGAACACCTCAATCCGACGCACCGAGCACAATCCTCTTTTATCCCCAGACATGATGATGAACTTCTATTAGAAGTTGGTGATGCAGTCCATGTAGAAAGAGAATGTGAAGACCACTGGTGTTATGGTATAAAAAAAATTTCATTTTTAAAAAGTCAAAAAAATTTAGGTACTAATCTTCGTACGGGTAAATATGGCATCTTTCCAGCAGCGCATGTGTGTGAAATTGATTTGGTCGATGAGATTGTTTCTGGAGTTTTACCTCAGCCTAATAGTAAATTTTTTATTTTTTAAAGAAAAATTTAAAAAATTATTTTCTAGGGCCTTTAAAACAAGAAAGAGATACCTTCTATTTAACGATGTTAGCATCAGTCGAAGTTGCTCATCATAAAGGCAATGATGTGTTAATACAGGCTATAAATAAAGTAAGACTGATAAAGATGTACAAGCCTAAGCCCAAGCCTAAGACAAGCCCAAGTCTAAGCCTAAGCCTAAGCCTAAGCTCAAGCCTAAGCTCAAGCCTAAGCTCAAGCCTAAACCTAAGCCTAAGCCCAAGTCCAAGCCCAAACCCAAGCCTAAACCTAAGCCTAAGCCTAAGCCCAAGCCTAAGCCCAAGCACAAGCCTAAGCCCAAGCCTAAGCCCAAGCACAAGCCTAAGCCCAAGCCTAAGCTTAAGCCCAAACCCAAGCCTAAGCCCAAGCCCAAGCCTATGCCTAAACCTAAGCCCAAGTCCAAGCCTAAGCCCAAACCCAAGCCTAAACCTAAGCCTAAGCCTAAGCCTAAGCCTAAGCCTAAGCCCAAGCCCAAGCCTAAGCCCAAGCACAAGCCTAAGCCCAAGCCTAAGCCCAAGCACAAGCCTAAGCCTAAGCCCAAGCCTAAGCTTAAGCCCAAACCCAAGCCTAAGCCCAAGCCTATGCCTAATCCTAAGCCTAAGCCTAAGCCCAAGCCCAAGCCTAAGCACAAGCCCAAGCCTAAGTCTAAGTCTAAGCCTAAGCCTAAGCCTAAGCTCAAGCCTAAGCTCAAGCCTAAACCTAAGCCTAAGCCCAAGTCCAAGCCTAAGCCTAAGCCCAAACCCAAGCCTAAGCCTAAGCCCAAGCCTATGCCTAATCCTAAGCCTAAGCCTAAGCCTAAGCCCAAGCCCAAGCCTAAGCCCAAGCCTAACCTTAAGCCCAAACCCAAGCCTAAGCCCAAGCCTATGCCTAATCCTAAGCCTAAGCCTAAGCCTAAGCCCAAGCCCAAGCCTAAGCCTAAGCCCAAGCCTATGCCTAATCCTAAGCCCAAGACTATGCCTAATCCTAAGCCTAATCCCATGCCTAATCCTAAGCCCAAGCCTAAGTCATCAGGTGTACGACCCCTGTGAGAGGACTTGTTTTTTGAAAATATACAGAAAACAAAACTGTAAAAAAATTTTAGGTTTGTACAATGTATCAAAATAAAGAAGAAATTTTATGCCCACAAACGGTTCTTATGGAAATTTCATTTCGTGGAATTCATGTTATAGATAAAAAGAGAAAGGATGTAAGTTTTCAACAACAAAAAATTTTAAAAAAAAATTGAATTTAGATATTCCGATGTCCAACGTTTGACTTCTTCTATAGTTTACAAAATATATCATTTTGTGGAGCACATCCGAAACAATTAAGGTATAGTGTACATTTCTAGCAAAAAGTTAACTCATCGCCCATAGTGTTGGGGTAAAAAATGTGCGCGGAATCCGAATTTGACATTTATAACAAATGATTTTCTCGAGTTTTCGCGTCGATATACAGCTTTTCTTGAATCTGAGGAATTTTATCAATGTCAAATTCGGATTCCACGCACATTTTTACCCCAAAAGGGGCCGTTTTTAAGCAAAAATCACATTTTTGCGACTTTTCGCTTTAATACACAGACCTTCCCTGAATCAGGGAATCATTTTTTCGCTTCGAAAATGTCAAATTCTATACTTTATTTTTTTTTATAGATATTTTGGTTTTATAACAAAACACCCGTTGCTACCAAGATTTGCATGCCATGTTTTCTTATCTAATGAATCAACACAAGCAATTGTTGAATCTATAGGGTAATTTTTTCAACAAAAAAATTTAATTTTTCATATTTTTTTCAGGAGAGCCTTCAAACGTTCTTATGATGAATATATGGCCTTTGCACACCCTACTGAAGATATTTATATTGAATAAACAATTCATTAAACAGTGTGCTAAAAATGTTAAAGGACCAGTCCATTCGGGAAAAACCTCTATAAAAATAATATATTCGGAAAGATCATGAAAAATGGAGCATTTTTTATTTTTACGACAACCTCTGAATCGTTGTAGCTTTCGAGATAGTTGCGATTGAAATTTGAATTTGTGTACAAGCTCTTCGTTGTAATACACAAACTTTTTTGCGGAAAAATCGATTTTTGCATCGATTTTTTAAATTTTCATAAAATGAACATTGTAGCAATTTTTTATAGC
>JAQGCP010001336.1:0-12635 GCA_034699885.1 Acrobeloides thornei | reverse complement strand
TTAGTGTTAAAATGAATGAATTGAGACCTGCCATAATTAGAGCGCATGAAAATGGAAAAGGAGTACGTGAAATTGCGTGGTTTCTTGATATTGAACCGTCGACAGTATCTCGAACAATCAAGAGATTCGAAGAAACCGGAAGCAACGAGTTATCTTATCCCATGGGCCAACAATGCTTTTAGCGACGATGAGTGGACTTTTCAACAGGACGGGGCCCCAGACACAAAGCAATCGAAACCCAAAATTTCATTCGTGCGAATTGCCCTGATTTAATATCGGTCGATACCCATTGGCGCAACAACGACGATGAATGGCCGCCAAACTCACCAGATTTGAACCATTTGGATTACTTTGTATGGAGCATTCTAGAAGAAAAAGTTTGTGCGAAACCCCACCCGAATGTGGAATCCTGAAGCGAGCTTTGAAGAAGGCATGGAACGAAATCACCTTGGAAACTTTGATCAAGATCGTGGACAACTTTCTGAAGCGACTGAACGCCTGCATGAATGCAAAAGGCGGACATTTTGAATGAATCTTGTTGTTGTAATTGTTATTTGTTGTATTCTAAATAAATTTATTGAAAAATGTTATTAAAACGCAAAAAAATCAAGTGTTGCAGTTCCATCTCGCACCCTGTAGTAAAATGCGTACGACCATGGTTCATGCAAACTCTTTAATTGTGACCATGTTCAATGATTGAAAATTTTTAAATCGATATAAGACAGTTTTCCCCCATCTAGGTACATAATCGATCAGTTGTTTGTTACTTTCACATGATTTTTTTATTCAGTTTTGAATTCTTCTTTTAATTTAAATGCCTATAATTATATCTATGAAATTATTAATCATCTTAATAGTTTCCTTAAATTGTGCTTTATGTGAAAATATAACGATATCAAATGAAAACATTACTGGGTTTGGAAAAAATATTAGTAACGAAAAAAATAATTTAACCGAAGCTAAACATTTTCAAGTTTGTTTTTGTAATTTTTTAAAAGCAACAGCTCAAAAATATATATAGATATTTGTCCTAAACTGGGAGCATGTGCACCTACCTTATCTGGTTGGATTATGGATTTTAATTGCAAGTATAGCTAAAATTTGTAAGTTGTCAAAAAGCGATCAATTTTATACAGACGACTCTCGATAAGACGTCACCATGTGAAGGCCCAATGTAACGACTTATCGAGGTGCTTTTACACTTGGCTGTGGGGTCAATAAACATTAAGATTGACAAGGTCAATTTTCTGAAAAACTAAATTTTAATTTTGACTGTAAAACCTCAGAAATTTTGGCTAGAGGGCACCTAGTTTTCTAAGGCCAAAAGTTTTTAGCTTTTTTGTTGTTGTTGATTTTAGTGTTTTTTTTTATCCTACAGCCAAGAGGGGAGATCAAAGTTTTTTCGACAAAAAATTATGTTCAAACTCGTATATGGACTATCCGAATGAGTATGTTTCATTTTTAAAAACTTTAAAATGCTAATTTTGAAAAAGCCAGCTACGCCATTGGGATAAATCCCCTTGCTTACGGCATTGTCGATGGGCGAATGTAATAACAATTACAGGTTTTCATATAAACAAAAAATTTGGTGAAGCTATACCCGATAGTGCATTATTGATTATAGTGGGTCTGATTTTGGGCTATTTTCTTCAACATTATCATATTAACGCAACATATTATATGTACAAATTAGATTATGATGTCTTCTTTTTGTTTTTATTGCCACCAATCATTTTTGATGCGGGTATGTTGAAATTTGGATGCAAAAAAGTAAAAAACAAATGGATGCAAGCGGGACTCGAACCCGCGACCTTACAGTTCAGTCCTAACCATTTAGCCATGATGGTTTGTTCCTTCGGAACTTTTTTGTTATTTTGCAACCTCGTGCACTGGTGGGGGTACACATATGGACAATACTCCTCAATATTTTTACATTCTTATAACTTACAATGTTTTTATTGTAGGTTATTTTATGCCAAATTATCAACTATTTGAAAATCTTGACTCTGTTTTATTATTTGCGGTGGTTGGCACAGTATGGAATACTATTGCTATAGGTATCAATTTAAAAAAATTATTGCTCTTCAAATTTTTCTATATTAATGCAAAAATTTAGGAATTACACTTTGTGTATGCAATGCATATAATTTATTTAGTGTATCCTTTAGTTTATTCGAAATTTTCTTATTTTCATCTCTTATCAGTGCGGTAGATCCAGTTGCCGTAATTACAGTTTTTGAAGAAATTGGTGTCAACGAGTTTTTGTTTATTAATGTTTTTGGTGAAGCTCTGTTTAATGATGGGGTTACTGTGGTAAATTGCTAATGATCTCTACAAATAAGTAACGGGAAAGCAACGCTTACGGGGAGGAGTTGTCTTACAGAGAAAAAGAAGAAAATGAGATCCCACATGAAAAAATCCCCTTTCAAAAAAAGATTGCCTACATGCAAATTTCCATCCCCAGGAAAATTAAAATTACCCACTCCTTCCAACAATGAACCTAACTACGACTTATCTGATGAACTAATTTAAAATATTTAGGTACTTTATATTATGTTTAAAAAATTTATTGATATTGGTGTCGAAAATCTTAGTGCTTTAGACTATTTCTTAGGCGGCCTTTCATTTTTCATCGTTTCGATTGGAGGGATTTTGATTGGACTAGTATTTGCGTTAACAGTTAGTTACATAACAAAGTTAGTTTTTTCTGTTGCAAATAGGGGGAAAAATTTAAAAATAAATTATAAAACACGGTGCATCAAAGTGGAAAAAGGGACAGACAAGGGTCAAAATTAAAAAAATTTCGTTTTCTGTAATAAAAAAAGTTACAGAAATAAATCACATGGCTCAAAGTCCCATGATATGGTACTCGTTTTGAAGCGCTCGGCGATCTGAGTTGATTAGCGATTTTTTTAAATTTTGACTCTTGCCTGTACCTTTTCCGCATTTTGGTATGCCATCAAACAATCAAATTTAGATATACAGACCGAGTAAAAGTGTTAGCACCAGTTTTTGTTTTTGTCTTCCCATATTTGGCTTATCTAACAGCCGAAATGTTAGGCATGTCTTCAATTTTAGCGTAAATAAATTTTTTTCTTCTTTTTTTAAAATTCTTCTTTTTGATAGTATTGCTGTTTGTGGAATGGCTATGAAGCAATATGTAAACACAAATTTAACGCATGATGCAGCTAGTGCAGTAAAATATTTTATCAAAATGATTGCACAAGGCAGTGAAACGATTATTTTCATGTTTTTGGGATTATCTGTGGTCTCGAGCGATTTATTATGGGATACGAATTTTGTATGGATCACTTTATTAGGAATTACCGTATTTAGAATTATAGGTAACAATATTCATAATCTATACTTCTTCAAACTTCTCATTTTTGCCCAGCCACCCTAGGGTGAAATTCCTGAAATTGAAATTCCCCATACTCATCAACCATGACCCAAAGATACAGAAATCAGACTTTGAGCAAAGATTTTTTAATTTCGAGGATGCGGAGGCGACCCCCCCCCCTCAACTTCACCTGATACGCTACTGACCATAGCGAAAATTTTCAACATTCTATAACTTTAGGCGTCATAATCCAATGCACTATACTCAATCGTTTTCGAACTAAGAAGTTCACTTTTGTTGACCAATTCGTGCTTAGCTATGGAGGACTCCGAGGGGCTATTGCTTATGGTCTGGTCATGTCTTTACCAGCTAGCATAGCGGCACGTAACATGTTTATGACGACTTGCATAGCTGTCATCTATTTCACCGTTCTTATACAGGTATGTGAAAATCAGTAAGAGTATAAATTAGAAAATTAAATTTAGGGTATGACCATTAGACCTATATTGTATTTTTTGAAAGTTGAGAAAGCTGAAGATAAGGAGTTGACTCTTCTTCATAAAATTTATGATCGAGTTAGTTTTTTTGTATTATATGATCTCAAGCAGGTTTTTGGAAAAAATTATCGGAATCTAGATTTTGCAAATCATTCCAAAAACGATTGGAAATTGTTGGGCATAGTCAAAAGCGGTGAAATATAAAGTTTTTGCGAAAAAAGTCCGATAAAGTTGTTATTCGATCATCTCATTTCCTTCAGAAACGCTAAAAAACGCTATTTTTCGATGTTCTGAGGGCTCTATATCCTCGGGGAAGCCGTATAGTCCGATAATTTCCGAAAATTGGGTATGAGGAACAGTTTGAGCCCGGTTTCGGTAAAATTGGAGTGCATCAAGTTGCGAGTGTTCCTTGTGAGTTGAATAGCATTATTAGTTTTAAAATGTCGATTTTCCTTCAATTTTTCAAAAAAAACCCGCTAGTCTCGTATTTCGCAATCTCATTCGTAAAATTTAACTTTTTAGTACTTCGATTATACAATGTCAGGCATTGAAGATATTGTTGGGTATCATGGAAAGCACTCTATTCGCGATGAGTAAGCTTAAGTTTGAAAAATTTATTTAAAAAACTTTTAGTTTTGAACGACTAAATAATAAATATTTAAAGCCCATTTTTGCAAAGAAGTTTAAGCCCAGCGTCTTTGATTCGAATAAAATCATTAATGCATATAAAAAGATTGCATATCAAGAAGCCATGGCGGTTGCGCAAGATCCATTTAACCCATTAAAGTAACTTTTTTGTTAACGTTTTTATGTAGTATAAACATTACATGTATACCCTCCACTCTCACAATACCCACCTACATTCTTTTGACGACGGATAAGATGCCCTCTCCCATCCAATAGATATGAGCTCTCTCATATACCACCAGGATCCGGATGGGGTAGGAGAAAAGTTTCTCGCAGCACCTTCCTAAATGAAGCCTGCTTGTAATAATTTTTATTTTTCTTCTTCATCTTGCATGGGGCCACAAAAATTTGGGGGGAGGGGGTGAGTGGGTGGTGACGAGGGTAGTTGTACATTTGTGACAAGCGTAACTTTAGAACAAAGAAAACTATAACTTTTGTGAATAAAAATACTGATGATACTATCACACGTCAAGAGGCCGATCTGAAAAGAGGATTGAATGACGTAATTGCTCTTTATATTACCTTTTATATTACCGCTATAAAAAGTCATTTTAGTTTTTGGCAAATAAACAAAACACCGACGCACTATATGACCTATTCAGCAAATTACTAGATAGAAAACTTGCTGACATTCAAAGAAACTCTCCAAGAACTGATGATTATATATCTTCTGATATTGAAGATGACTACATCGGCATGATGCATCCAAGTTTACAAGTAGTCATTTTGATAGAATGTACTCAATATGATGTTGACGGAATTTAGGAGCCTGAATTATCACCCATAACTAGACAAATGGGGAAAAAGGTTTCTCACGTTTCAACATTAAAAAGAAATGCAAAAAGTCAGTTAGAAAATGTTCCAACAATAATGCAACGACAACATTCCGAACCTATGTCAGTGAATGTACATAATTTGGAAAAAAATAATTAAAAATATTAACTTTTGTGTCTTAGTAAATCAATAAATATTAAAACACTTATTGTTTCCTTTACGGTCCATATCATGATGTTGTGATACCGATCAAAGATTGATCGCTTATAATTTTTTAAATTTTGAAAAAAATTTTCGAAAATATCAATTTTTACAAAAATTACCTATTTTTTAAACGGTTTTATCAATTTTTACACCTTAAAAAAATTAAATTTTTCCATTGAAAACACTTCCCTCCATTCCGGATTTCTGGCTACGCCACTGGTGCCAAGTGTCTCCCTCCCCAATACGGCTACTGTCAATTGTGAGAGGACCTGATAACAATTTTCGTGAAAACAAAATTTAACTATTTTTTCATTTTTGTAAACATTTCCTGAAATTAGAAAAATGATCAAGATTCAAATGACACCCACATATAGAAAGTTTTAATGTTATGATCATCTTTCGAAATTGCATCGATCAAAAATCTGTTTTTGTTGTAATATTCCCTCCAATAAAACTATTTATTCATCTACCTATTCGCTAATAAAACAGTGCAAAATAGTCAAAGGTTCATCTGATTAAAAACTGGTTGTGTATCTCGTGTTTTCCAAACTGTTAATAAAGTTTTCCATAGAAATCAATATGTTTAATTTTTGGATGCATAATAGAATTGAAGAAGAGGAAAAATTGTATAGTAAAAGATATTTTTATGTTCTTTCTTCTTTTATATTGGCTGTTGTAATAGTAATTTTGATCAATTCAGAGGTAAAATGATTTTTAACAAAATGAGAATGTATTTATAGGTGCATTTATTATGCTTTCAGCTCTATCCTAAGATATCCCCCGAAGGCGACGCTAGCTCCAAATTGTGAGGGGGCAGTGGCGTGGGGGATGTGCCCCTAACGAAAATTTAATAATGACTCCTTTATGATTTTGGGTTGGTGTCCTCCCACGACCCTTCTTCCTACACCAATGGGGGTCCACCCTTGAAAATTTTGGTAAAAAATAATTGAATTTTATTCAAAAAATTCACACTTTGAGAGAAATTTTGACGATTTTTTATAAAAATCGCATTTTTAGTGAAAAATGAACATTTTTATTGAAAAATACGACATTTTCTAACAAAAATGCAAATTTTGGGCAAAAACATAAGGCACGGCGTACCAAAATGCCGAAAATAGAGTAGGGAAAGCCGATAAAAATCGTTCGATTTCGGTCTTTTTATGACCTTCAATTTTTTAAAGGGGGTCCAGATAATAGGTCATTCTCTGACAAAAAATTTTTACGATAGTTGCAAAATTTTTACGATAGTTTTTCTCCTTTATAAGTTTGACAGGCAGGCTAGACAACGATGTAATTTTTGAACAATACAGCATTTTGGTAAAAATCAAATTTTAGAAAAAACATAAGGAAAACCATTAGATAAATTGATACTACTAAGGATTAGCGACCCCGCTTAACGTGATTTTTTTCAAAAAATTTTGTTAGCTTTTTTCTTTGGAAATGACTCTCTAGGGGAAACTTTATGCGGAAAATCGATTGCGCACATTGACAAAACATGAAAACAGGTTTTTTCGGAAAATGAATCGTATCTACTTCATAAGCATGTGACTCTTTAGGGCCACATGTTTAACAAGAATCACGTGCTTATGAAGTATATATATCATTTTCCTAAAAAAACTCGTTTTCATGTTTTGTCAATGCGCACAATCGATTTCCCGCATAAAGTTACCCCTAGAAAGTTCATTTCCAAAGAAAAGGCTAAAAATTTTTTTAAATCACGTGGGGTCACTAATCCTTAGTAGTACCGATAAATTTATTCATTTCTCTGATTTTTAAGGAGGGGTCCACGAACCCTGTTGATTCTTCATCCTTCCAGCCGTATCGTTGCCACTGATCCCTACCCTGTAGTGCCGATTCTGTCCCCTCCACAAATTTTTGAACCGGGACAAGTTGTGGGGAGAGAGCACGATTCCCTCCAATGCTTTGACTAGTCACATTTCAACTGAAAATCACCTCGTATGTTTTTGAACACCGGCTTTCTTTTCTTGTTCCTTTTCTTTTTATAATCTAAAAAATTTTAGGTGCCTCAAAAACAATTGTTTGCTAGTATAATTGCTGCGATTTTATTGATTCCAATATGGGTTGGAATAATGTTATTAATATTTTGTTTACAAAAGCTTTATTCCAGAGGAACTATACGTGGAAATGTACAAGATGTTCCAGCTAAGTGCCCACACCGATGATTTGACATTATATCCGGAACCCTTGCGAATTTTTCGGTTTTTTAAAAGTTAGGTAGGCTAAATGTGCATCGAACGAGTTGAATTTTGCCGAAAAATAAAATTTTCTAATATTTTTTTCAGCCTTTCAATATTTAGTTTTAGCAAAAGCACACTTGTTGGCCGAATTTTTAAAATTTTTTGTGAATTCTGAAAGAGCATGGCCGATAACACAAAAAAGAATTTAAATTTTTCGATATGTTTCGAGCGTTTTTTGGCAAAATCATTTCGCCACAGCGGGATACGATCCCGCTGCATTTGGAATCGAAGCCAAGAGCACTACCATTTTAGCCATTAGAAAGAAAATTTTAAATTTTCTTATGATTTATATGATTCTTTACATATTTAAAAATATATAACTTTTTTCATGTTTTTTGTAGGTAATTAAAATCGACTATGCTCTTCTAGAATCTGAATTTTTTTTTTAAATTCTGTCAACAAGTATGTTTTTCCTATAACCAAATATTGAAAGGCTCAAAAAAATATTAAGAACTTTTATTTTTGGCGAAATTCACCTCATTCGATGATCATTTAGCCTACCTAACTTTAAAAAAGTCGCATCAAAAAATTCAAAAGGGTTCCGGAGATAATGTCAAATCATCGGTGTGGACACTTAGCTGGAACACCCTATATGTTATAGATAGCAATCATAAAGAAAAAGCGCGATCAATGTAGTCAATTGGAAAAATATAGTCTGTTTCCGCCCATAATAAGAAAAAGTGATGGCCAAATGGATAAGGAAACATCCAATCCGATCTTGCAAGTTAAGCAACGTTGGGCCCGCAAATTCGATCCAATAGAATAAAAAATTTTGATTTAAATAAATGGAGCCAAAATTTTTGCTCCATTTTTTATAAAAGAATTTTTTAAATCAAAACTTTTGTCCTAGCGAGATCAAACCTGTGGGTCAAACTTTCTTAACTTGTCAGATCGGATGGGCGGCTCCTTATCCACTTGCCATCGCGAATCTTTTTTCTTATTGTGAGGGGGGGGAAACGGACTATATATAAACGAATGAGTCTGAAAATGCTCAGAAAATGAACATTTTAGGAGAAATAATAATCATTTTTTGAAGAAAAATTTAATAAAGGCAAAAATAAGATGAGCTCTGATTTAGGTGAACTGAATAAAATTTTCTGAAATCCGGCATTTTTAATTCCAACCTGGGGAACCAAATCCGCACTATAAGATAAATGACCAACTTCCTTAGCACTTAAGGCAAAATTTTGATTTTTTCTCTGAAAAAGATTATAAAAATTTGTTTAGAACGAAACAAGTACAGACACACTTGGTCCTCCAATTTTTCATACAAATCGTGATATGCCAAAGTTGCCATCCTATAAAGATGCGGTGAAAAATTCAATAGTCATACTTTCTCCGGCTCCACCACCTTATAATGACGTAGGAAGTAATCCAGATACTTCTAGGGAATAATTATCAAAGATGTATAATTTAATATAATTTAAAAGTAAAATGTAAATATTTTTTATAACAATTGTTTGTTTAGCATACATAATATCGCCCTCCATCAAATTTTTTATTTTTTAAAATGTCAAACCATTTTTGAGGAGTTTAAATTTGCCATTTTAACGAGTTTATAGAACTTTATACCTTTATACCCCTCAAAAAAATATGAAAATGACTTTTTTGCCAGGATCTTTCTCCGAGATTCTCAGCCCTTCGCGCAATGATGTGAATCTGGGAAAAAGACCCCAAAAAAATCTATACGTTTATAATCAGGCCATTTTACCTTTCTTTTTAAGCCCATAAGGGGAGGTCATGTATGGGCCAAAAACTCAAGCCCATTAGTTCATCCTTTGGTTAGTTCTATGTAAAGATCGGTCAAAAATCAAAATTTGATCGTCTTTTGGATCAAATTTTGACCAATAAATTTTTATTTAAAAACTTGATCAAAATTTTATTCAAATTTTGATCGAGTAGTTTTGCCGGTCTCTAGTTCTATTTATGTAACTTTGTAATCCTTGTATCTCGTCAGAAAGCCATAAGGGAGCGAAATTCCAAATTTATAGACAATTCGTATTTGAGAAACATTTTTAAATAGGTTTGAAAATTTTTTGAGGACAAGTTGATAGTTTACTTGTAAAGCTTATTTTTAAGTGCATTTTTGAACATAAGATCAAGATCATAGAAAAATTTTGGTTCTTGCTTTTATTGAATTTGATTAGCAAATTCAGCAAATACATGCGTCATGGATTATTAAATTATTGCTTACCTCGTGTGATTAATTTTAAAAACAGGCTACTTACATTTTTATTAATCTAGTTTGATATTTTTCATCTTGTAAAAAGAGACATGATTTGCCTTATTTATAAGGAAAAAAGAAATGAAACCATCTTCAAATAGTGGCCCACCACCATCCGGTCCACCACCAGTCGGAGGTCTTAGACCAGGTAGACCTGAACAAAATGGTCCTGAATAAGGAGGACCTGGTAAAATGGTTCACATGTAACAACTGGATCTGGTGGATGTGCCCATTGTGCCAGTCGAAATATAACAGTTCCAACCGAACTTCGACTTTTTGGTGCAAGTTTTTTAAAATTTTTACGATGTTAGTATTAATAGCAAATTTTTTGCTATTAGTTGTTTTTATAAAAGTGGTTATGATGTTAGGTAGAAATTTCAAAATTACATAAGGTCACAGAAAATTCAAATCTATATCATTTTTCTTATTGCATATAAGATGCTGTTCTTGGATTTTATGGGTTTATTAGTAGATATGGTGCTTATAGTACCTATAACTTCTGTTGGATATGATGTAAGCTAGCTTGTTGCAACCTGCAAAAAAATAGAAGGGAAAGGACATAGGCATTCTTGATAATGTTGTATCAGTGGAAAGACACATGTCTTCTACATGCAAATTAATTTAAAAGTTAATTTCTAGACATTTTCGATCTAATTTTCGGTTAAGCGACTACATCGAAAGCAAAGTCATGGCAACAATTAAATTACTATATTTAATAAGAAAATTAATAAGACATGTGTGATGCATATGGAAGATGATGTATTTAAGACTCCAAATTGAAAAAATGTCATCATTAATGCTATAATTGGTCGAACCTACTCTATGATTTTACATTAACTATTTAAACAAAAAAATTTGACGAACTACAGCAGAGGAGCAAAGCAGAAAATGTGATTTAAAAAAAATTTTATACCGAAAATTTAAGAGATACGCGTACCTTAATCAGTGACGTGTTCAGGATTTTGATTTTTTTTAGTTTTGGGGTGCCACCTAGAAAAACCTTATTTTTCTAAAGAAATTTATCGAATTCTAGCCAAAAAACCATTTTTCTTAAGAAATTTTCAGTTTTGGGAAAGCACATCACCCCGCTACCCTCCGGTCAGTGGCATGTCTAGGATATTATTTTGGAAGGGAGCAAAATTTTTTGTTCAAAATTTGGTAAAAATCATAAGAGTACTCAATGTTCTATTTTTAAGAAAAAATTTTTTGAAAAATGGTAGTTTTTTAACATTCCTCCTCATCTCGATCATTTCTGTCAAATTTAGGGATTTTCGTTCTTAAATCTCTATTTTTTGGATCTCCATATCGATTCAAAAATCTCGATCTCGTCCATCCTATTTATGAGTTGCAAATATAAAAATGTTATAAATAAAGCAAATAAATTATGCATATTTTATACAGTGCGGAAAAAATTTCTTCGAACAAAAGTAAAACCTCATATCGTAGCTTCAAGAAAATCTGTTTCGACGAAATTTTTTTCAACATATGGTAATTAAATATATGGTGTAGTTAATTTTATATTAAACTTTAAAATACTTGAACAGCTTGTATGCAAATGCTAATATCTATGTTACTTTTTTATCTGAAAATCAGTTTTATCAGATAAAACTGATTTTCAGATAAAACGGTAACATCTAAACAAATTAAATTTTTTTTAAATTGCCATACATTAAAAACGGATTTTAAATGATTATTTTATCATTTTATAATATTTTAATCACCTTCAAACAACTTTATAAGTTTATTCTATAAGAAATCGTGAATAAGTGCATGCATCTTAAACAATTTATGCTTCTGAATCTCAACAGGCTGAGGTTTAAAAAAATGCAAAATTAAATATGTGTTTAAAAATCGATTTTGCGGATTGGCAATACGTGCAAACTATTTTTCGCATCTGAAAACCCTTATGAATTTGTTTTAGCAAAAATTGCATTATTTAAGATAATTTTCTCGAAATGCATTAACCTTGCACAAATTATATTTTGAAACTATAATTATAGTTTGAATCTATAATATATTATATTTTGAAAACGAAAATATAACTAAAATAATATTATAGTTTGAAATTATAAAATACAACACTGATCAAAAGGGCTAGCATCGTGACATAGTGCAATGTTACAACGGCTAGCGCGCTGATAGCGCCAAAAAATGCGTGTCACGACGACTAGTGTTCACCCTACCTACTATATCAAATTTTGTTCGGAATCTATGAACCAAACAATTTTTGGTTTTTTTTTATTGAATTTGATTAGCGAACTAAACAGTGCACCATAAACCATTTAATTATAGCTTAACTCGTGTGATTAACTTTAAAAACAGCCTACTTACATTTTTATTCATTTAGTTTGAGATTTTCCATCACGTAAGAAAAACTTTATTTGATTTGTGTTATTTTTGCAAAAAATAAAATACAAATGGCATCATCTCTAACAAATAATAGTGGTCCACCACCAACTGGTGGTCCACTGAATGGTGGTCCACCACCCAATGGTGGCCCACCACCAAATGGTGGCTCACCACCAAATGGCGGCCCACTAACAGATGGTCCACCACCAAATAGTGATACAACAGTATCAACAGAAATAAGACTTTTTGGAGCTAGTTCTTTTTTAATTTTAACAATATTGTCACTAATGGCGAATTTATTG
>JAQGCP010001335.1:0-12637 GCA_034699885.1 Acrobeloides thornei | reverse complement strand
TATGGTTGAAGAATTTTGACATGGTGTCATTTCATAAAATGTAGCTCTCATCTAGCTCGACATTTTTGCAAACGACACCATGTCAAAATTTCTCAGCCATAAAAAGATATTCCGTCTCGACGCATCTCGTCGTCGAGACGAATTAGTAGAAGCCCTAAATGTGCGAAAAATCCTGTGCGGTAGATCCGTGCGGAAAATTCATATGCGGAAGATCCGTGCGGAATTTTTTTGTGCGGTGCATTCGTTCTTAGTGCCTTCTTTTCTGACCAAATACCTAAGCTGAAAAGGCAAAAATGAAAAATTGAATTTTTAATTTTTTCCAGAGGGAGTACCCCCATGATTTTGGGCAATAGGAGGGAATTCACCGCACATAAATTTAACGGAATTTTACACACCGGATTTTACGCACAATTTACTAGGATTTTACGCACATCTTTTAAATTTCAAAATTGCCACAGTCAATTTCGATAAGTTTGGTGTCATTTTAAAGATCTTTTCAACAAAAAAAATACATTTTTTCTTTTGCATTTATCTCAGCTTAGCAATCGATTCAAGCCATGGTCTTGGTGTCATTCGATAGCTAAGGGTTAGACCTTTAAAATAACACCAAACTTATCGAAATTGACTGTGGCAATTTTGAAATTTAAAGGATGTGCGTAAAATCCATGTGCGTAATATCCTGTGCGTAAAATCCTAATAAATTGTGCGTAAAGTCCGTGAAAATAAACTTGAAAAAAGTAAGGCGCCTTTTATACTTCCGACGCGACAATGCATTTTGTGTCGCACGACGCATCTCGCGACACAAAATGCACTGTCGCGTCGCAACGCGACGGAAGTATAAATAGTGCCCATTTTGACCATTTGGGAGAAAAAATTTTGTCTTAAAAATGACCCTATTGTGGGTAATTTGATGCGAGAACTCGATTGCGCGCACTTCTGAAGCGTAAAAACGCCATTTTTATCGCATTATTATCGCACTGCATTTTTAAAATTGCTTGCTGACAATTCCGGATTGCAGAAGAGAAAAGAGCGACGAAAAAAGATGAAAAAAAGCGAAAAAATAGGCAAATTTTCACGAAAACTTTGTCAAGATGGCGTTTTTACGCTTCGGGAGTGCGCGCGTTCGATTTCTCGCATCAGATTACCCCCAATAGGGTCATTTTTACGAAAAAAAATTTTTCTCTCAAATGGTCGCAAAGTGCAAGGATCGGAACCCAAAAAACGAATGGACTTATATTGTTGCACAGGAGTGTAGTATGATTCAACGCTAATTGTTGCTAATTTACTACGGCATTTCAGTATATTCAAAGCATAATCGAGATCAAAGTTGAAACCTTCAAAAATGGAGACAATGCAAGTAGATACTGAGTTAAATGAAAACGTCGATAGTTTGTATCCAATTCAAGTATTGGTGGACGAACTCCGACTTGAGGATGTACAGCTGCGTTTAAAGGCAATTCGTCAACTATCAACTATCGCCATTGGTCTAGGCCAAGAAAGGACTCGAAACGAACTTATTCCATTTTTGACAGGTATGTTGGTACTTCTTCGGGCATACGTACTTATTTCGCCACATTTTTTTGTCGGACAAAATTTTCGCTGACATTCTTTGCCGGGCAGATTTAGCTGACATTTTTTGTGTTATTCAATTGCTCATCGAATTCTACAACAAATCTTGAACAAATTTTGGCGAAAAATCTTTTTAGAAATTTTCTAGGGAGCAATCTTTAAATTTTGACGAAAAAAATTTGTTGTCTCCGATTTCGACGATCTTGGCTCTTTCGAAATTTAAGCTTCCGAAACATATTAACTACCATTTTACGTGTTTAACAAACTCGCAAAATTTTGATATGTTTGTCTTCGAATAATAATTGTTTAGAAAATAAAATACATTCTTTAAGATGTGATTTACGAGGAAGATGAGGTGTTAATTGTGTTGGCTGAACAGTTCGGAAATTTCACACAGTACATTGGTGGTCCTGAATTCGTTCATTGTCTTTTGCCTCCATTGGTGAAGTATGCTAATACAGAAGAAACGGTTGTGCGTGAGAAAGCCATCGAGAGTCTTCGAAAGCTTGCACCTTTACATTCTGAAGCAGCGTTAGAAGAGCACTACATTCCCATGATCTTGCAGTTGTGTAAAGGCGATTGGTTTACTTCAAAGTGCTCAGCGTGTGGCCTTATCGATGCTGCTTATGCTAGAGCGTCTCAAACAAGGAAAATCGAACTTCGAACGTAAGATTTTATTATACATGGGCAAGGGTCCGAATTCGGACCACTGCATTTGGAGGTCGGATCCCCCCTGCAATTCTTTGGTAACCTTTTTTAGGAGGCCCCAGGTCTTGGGGCCTTAAAGCAGCTATGCACTGAATAGCTCTATATAAGTTTTTTTAGCGCATTTGAAAAGTTATGTGCCGATGATACTCCAATGGTACGCCGTACTGCGGCAACAAAATTGGGTTATTTTGTCAAAGTTCTTGAACCGGAATTTAAGACTGAGATGTTGAAAATCTTCGAGCGATTGGCTGAAGACGACCAAGTAATTTATGCTTGTTTTTTATAGTTTATTAATGTTGCTTTAGGACTCGGTTCGTTTAAAAGTAGTGGAAGCCAGTGCTGCAATAATAATTTTATTCATAAGTGATCCGGAATTGAGCCATGTAAAGAAGATAGTCAAGAATCTTGTGGGAGACAAAAGTTGGCGTGTTCGAGTGAATGCTGCTGATAAAATTTCAGAGGTTCATTTTTATTTGCATTTGTTTATGAAGACCAATTTATAGGAAATACAGGGTGGAAATACTTGAAAAAACCGGAATTTTCCGTTTTTTGACGAAAAAATTTGAAGAAAAAATCGAAAAATAACGATTTTTATGTCTAAGCTAGAATTTTCAGAAATTTTCAATGCGCGATTTCTTGCATAAAATTATCCCTTAACTTTTTGAAAAAAAATTTTGCAAATTTTTTCTTCAAAATTCCGGTTAATTTTCATCCTGTACTCATAGACTATGGATCATAGATCTATTTTAGATACAAGAGGCTTTCGGAACTCTGATTTCAGCAGACGAGATTGTTTCATGGTACACAAATCTGCTAATGGACCCAGAACCCGAAGTCAGAGATGCGAGTACGAAAAAGTTAATAGGTTGGTTTAATTTTAGATCACCAGAGATAATTTTAATCGATATTCTACACTGCGTTTTATAAAAAATAAGTAAATTGCATTTTTGCGACTTTTTGCTTCAATGCACAGACCTTCCCTGAATCAGGGAAACGTTTTCTTGCTTCGAAAATGTCAAATTCGGATTCCCCGCATGTTTTTCAAAAACCAACATAGATGTTATATAAACCCTTTTTTATAGCTGTATGTTCTGCATTACCCGTCGAGAGTCGCGAAAAATTGATAGTCGAACATATCATGCCAGTTGTCAAGGAATTACCTTTCGATGCTAATCTACATGTGAAGATTGCATTAGCCGATGTTATCATGGGAATAGCACCATTGTTAGGCGAACAAAATACTATCACGTATTTATTACCGCTCTTTCTCATGCTACTTCGTGATGATACACCAGAAGCTCGTCTGAATATTATCTCATCTCTGGATAAGGTGAGAGTATATAATAGTGATGCGTCGAGATCGAAATTTTGATTTTGAAGTTTCGGATTTCTCGAAAGGCATCAAAATTTTTGAAAATTATAATGGTCCCTTATGATTTTTCACCAAAAATCACCATTATTTTCACTAAACATGATCAAAATTGTAAATTTTGCTATCACACTCATTATTTTTCGCTAAAAATCGCTATTTTCACCTTAAAATGGCAATTTGATATGAAATTTCGGCCCCGATTTCGACCCCAAATTTCGATTTTGACGTATCATTAGTATATAACGGTTAGTTTTTTAAAGACCGAGAAATACTTTTCAGATGAATGGTGTTATTAGTCATGAAGAGTTTATCAATTCAGTTTTGCCGGTTATTGTCGAATTATGCGAGGATGCAAGTTGGCGAGTTCGTCTTGCAATTGTTGAGTACATGCCAATGTTTGCGAATGAATTTGTAAGTGTATTTTTTTTGTTTATATCTCAATCTAAAAAAATCATTCAGGGACAAGAATTTTTCGATGAGCGACTTTTGAAGTTATGCCTGACTTGTTTTGAAGATAGCGGTAAGTTCTTTTTTCGATTTTGTATCAACGAATTTATGTATGACGAAGCATAATATCCGAAGAAATCTTTTCCTTCCATGGGAGTATTATATTCAATTTTATTAAGTTCTGTCAGGTCGCGGGAAATGTTCGCTCCCTTGGAGATTTCGAGCACCGGAGGCGCTCACCCCCAGTATTAAAACAATAGTTGTCGCTCGGAGAAATCGTGAGCGCGGTGCGCTCGGCTTCCGGTACTTAATTTGAAAGGAGTTATTCCATCTTCTAATAACTTAAAATTTTCTCTGCCTATATTTTACTCCTCTATTTTAGTGTTTGCGATTAGAGAAGCATCAACAAATATTCTGAAGCAATTGACGGCAAAATTCGGTATCGAATGGTGTTTGACAAAGGTTTTTCCGGGTTTGAAGTGTTTAGCCGATTCGCCGAACTACCTCAGACGTCTAACTTGCCTCTTTTGCTTAAGCGCTCTGGTTGAAGTAATCGACAAGGAATCCATTCTTCGTGAATTTGTTCCGATTTTGACGAAGGTATATTGTTGTGTTAGATAAGGATAATAAAGTAACTTTTAGCTAGCTGAAGATTCCATACCGAATGTTCGCTTCAATGTGGCTAAAAATTTCATAAAGATTGGCAAATTTTTGGAACTTCGGTAAGTTTTTTAATGGTACTTGTAATAAGGTCAAAGAATGGTTTTTTAATTCTTTTTAATTGAGCTGAATATGAAAAAAGTTCAGGTGTTCTAGTCAAAATTTTCTTATATACTGCTATACATTCGATTTTTAGTCAACACCAGGAAATAATTCTACCAATTTTGGACAAGCTAATTACTGATCAAGACTTTGATGTTCGCTTTTTTAGTGAAGAAGCAAAAGCTGGTATGGTAGTGCCGTAATTGTGGAAGGAACTTTCTCCCCTCCCCCAACCTGAAAGTTTGTTAATTTTCGTGAAAATGGAAATTTTTGAGAAAAAAGCCCAAAATTGCACTCTCCCAACCCAAAGCCCGAACCAAATTTACCTAAATTTTTCTTCAAACATTTTGATACGATCGATTGAATCGGTAACTAAAAAATCTGTATAGTGAAACAAAAAAATTCGAAAATATAAAATTTTGGGGACGAGCGATAGCTCATTGAATCCCTGAGATCATAAGGAACAACTTTGATGAACATCACTTTTTATTAAAAAAAACCTTTATTTCATTATTTGAGCTTTATGGTATTTGGAAAAATTCGAAATATCATAAAAACTCAAATAATGAAATAAAGGTTTTCATAAAAAGTGATGTTCTACAAAATAGTTATACAGGGTGAGGCAAAATAATCCGATCACCTGATATTTTCAATTATTGCAACTATTTTTTTGAAATTTAATATCCGAAACTTTATTTTAATGTTTTTTTCCTTGGATAAAAGATCATTTTGGCGATGAAGAATGGTGCTTCCAGCAGGACTCCAGCTCACAAGGCAAACGAACTCAAGAAAAGTTGTCGGAAGAATGCCCAGATTTCATTACGGGTTCAAATCGGGTGAATTTGGAAGCCACTAAGAGACGATTGGCTTCTTCCAAATTCACCCGATTTGAAGCCATTGGATTATGTTGTGTGGAGCATTCTCGAAGAAAGGGCCTGGGCTAATCCCCACGACAACTTTGTCGAATAAATGAAGCGTGTATTGAAGAAGTTGTAGAAAGAGATTAGCATCGAAACTTTGGCAAAATTGTAGATAATTTTCCAAAGAGTTTGAAGTCTTGTATGGAAGCGCAACGAGGCCATTTTGAATGAATTCTATTTATTTCCTATTTTTCCTTGTTTTTTGTTATGTTTTCAATAAAAAGATTATCTTAAAAACCTTCAAAAATTGAAAATATAGCTGACCGGTTTATTTTGTCTCACCCTGTATCTCAGGAATTCAATGAACTATCGCCCAAATGAATCGATAAATTTTGAATTTTCTATCTTCCGAAGATTTTGTCCCGAAGAATACACAAATTTTTTTAGTATCTGATTCAATCAGTTGTATCAAAATGTTTGAAGAAAAGAGACTATGTAAGCCTTGCTTTAATTATACACTGTATTAATGTTTTTCAGCACTGTCTCTCTGAAATGACACAATTATATTCATGCGATAATTATATTTCATTGTGTAATTAAATGTGTTTTATTTTATTTAAATACAAACCAAAAATTTTATTTACTAACAAGGACTGCCCACGAGGTGCAACACGCCTATGGCCCAAACCACGAATACAGCGTGAAAACTATAAATTTTAAAAAGAAAATTGGAGGCCAATGGGAAGAAAAAATTTTCTACGGGCCTCACAAGTTTTTAACCCTTTTTTTCTTTTTAATGTCATATCTCTGTCATTTTAAGTCCATTTGGGTTGAATTTTCTTTGTTTAAATCTTCTTTTTAACACATAAAAGTTTTCATAAAAAGTGATGTTCCAAAAAGTTGTCCGTCGTGACCTCAAGAACAACAAAAATTTCAGCCCAAACTGATTTAAAATGATCGAGATATGGCCTTAAACCGAAAAAATAAGAGTTAAAATCTTGTGAGGCCCGTAGAAAAACTTTTTCTTCCCATCGGCCTCCAATTTTCTTTTAAAATTTCTAGTTTTCCATGTAGTTTCACGTTGTATTCGTGGTCTGGACAAAGGGGTGTTGTACCTAGTGAGCAATCCTTGTAAGTATAATTTGTCTCATATTTTGTTGAATATTTCAAAATATTTTGGTTTGGATTTGTTGATTATGGATACTTGATGATAAAATGTTTGTTTAAGTGATCCTTATATTTGAAAGCTAGAAATAGTTCCGATTTGTGAAAATTTTACCAGTTTTTTCAAATACTAGGATCATATCTAGCTACCATTATAGGAAGGCATGATAATTGTATTATGGACTGTTGTTTTAAATAAATGATTGTGTTTTATCTCTGTTTTTTTTATAAGGTCTTGTGGTGCTATTCCTTCATATTTTTCTGTACAATTTTATTATTAGTAAAGTGTGATACTTTAAAAAAAACAAACAAAATATGGGCAATTAATGGCTAAGGCTGCGTTCAAGCATGTAAAAAATGTAACTTTGTCTGATTTTCAATAAAATCGTGTTTATTGAAACGATTGGTCATGAAGCATAAAGTTTCATGACCAATCGTTTCAATAAACACGATTTTGTTGAAAATCAGGTAAAGTTACGTTTTTTTACAACTTGGTGACAACTTTTTTGATATGCTTGAACGCAGCCTAAAAGAAAAAAATAGCATACCAGAATTTTTTGCTGATCAAAGTTTTAAAGTATTGCATTTAGTTGATCTAATATAATTTTACAATGTTGGGATTTTTGCATATTCTGGTACACTATTTATGGATACATGCGTATTTAATTCATTTTGATAGTTATCATTTTCAGAAGTTAAAGTTTCGAAAGTAGCGTGCATAATTACCAATATTTTTTAAATGCTGTTCTACCAATCGTTTCAATAAACATGATCTTAATGAAATTCAGGCAACGCTAGCATAATTAACAAACAGGGAAAGAGAGGGTCTGGTGCTGGGTTGAGTCCCCAAAATTTTAAAAAATTTTCCTTGGTCCCCCCTTAATTGTTTTTCGAAAATTTTAGTCAAAAACATAAGTGGGAAATTTTTTTTCGAATTTTGCAAAAAATTAAAAAATCATCCGCGTGACGCGTCTATAAATGGTGCCTAAAACTATACAGTCACAGCTCATAAAATAATATAGATTCTTTAAGTTCTCGGTATGTCTGGTGGACGGAATCTTGGAAGCGGTGGACGATTGCTCACGGTTAGTACACCAATAGACTCATTTGATTGCGTATAATTAGGAGGATTTACCAAATCATTCGCATGTGATATCGCAGGACAACGTGAAACCGCCTAAAATGTGAAAATTTTCACTATTTTTTTCATGATCATGCATAGGCAGGGGTGCCAAGTCTGCTGATTTTTCAGAAAAGTACTGATTTTGAGATGTCAAATCTGATTTTTCAGTGCCAATTCTGATTTTTGAGATGCAAAATTTTGTCAAATTTATAAGAAATAATGGAAAATTGGCATTTTGCTTCAAAAATCAGATTTGCTGATTTTGAACAAAATATTCTTGGCATCCCTGTGGATAGGTAAAAAACAACACCGTCCCCGCTATAGAGTACCTGGTCATATGGTGGAGGCGGTTCGGTTGGCTTGAAATCCTCTGAGGCAAGGAGTTGGGGGTTGTATGTGGGGATGTTTTCCAGTCGCACAACATATGTTGGGGGTATACCACCGTGATTGAAATGGCGCATGGTGCCTTCGTTGAGCAAATTTTCTTGTACCATTAAAGCCTGTTCGACTCCAGTGTCGGGCCTCCGCTGATTCAAATTTCGTCGGCGATGTCCTAAAAACAGAGATGTCTTAACAAAGAATGAAACCATTCTATACTTCTAGTCGAAGTTCGTCTGGGGCAGAGATCGAGTCTGCAAACAATGCAACACAAAATAATTATGGCAATACATAGAGCTGGTATGCCGAGGACGGCGAACCAGGATGCTGCATAGTTCTACAATTGAAATATTTTGTTGTTGAAAGTATTGATTTAGAGATACCTGACAGAATTGTCCAGTATACCAATTATCAATACACTTGCACTGTCCATTGCCAGTGTATCGACCATTGTGGAGACAGGTCACTTGCTCGCAATGCTTCCCAGATACAAATTCGGGATAAGGGCATCTGAAAGAAATATAAAAGAAGTTGAAAAACGATATTGGAGTTGTAAAATTCGGAGCAAGTTCCCTTGATTGCCGCGCATTTAACGTTGACTAAACTCGGCAAAAATTTTTTTATTTTCCGGAAATTACCCATTTAGGGGTAATTTTATGCGAAAATTGATAGCCATTTTTGATCGAACAATGATCGGTGAAATAGCATGAAAGCAACGATTTTATATAGTTTTTCACAGGCATCCCTGCGTGGTCGTATTTTAGCGGGAAAATCCTGTTAATTTTCCCGCCAAAAACGGACACGCATGGATGCATATTTGTTCATTTCTCGAGAAAATCGAATTTTCGCCATTTTTCTGCGGTTTTCAGGTTGCGGGAGTGCGCGCAATCGATTTTTCGCATAAAATTACCCCTAAATGGGTAATTTTCGGACGAAAATAAAAATTTTTTGCCGAGTTAGCCAATGTTAAGTGGATGGGAACCAAGGGAATTTGCTCCAAAAATTCGATTTAGGAAAAACCAGAAACTAGGGGTTTTTCGCGGTCAAAAAACACGTTTCGGGAGCTTACTATTTGAACAGTACGAGTTTTGCGTACCAATTCTCGTACTGTTTAAGAGGCGATGTCTCGAAAATTCGAACTTTTTGGGGTTGCCGTGGCACTAGGCAAACATATTTGAGCATTTGAAATGGTGTGAAACCCTCCAATTTCGATGAGCTTGGTGTCGCTGGAAAGCTGAGAACGCGGTCTACAACTTTTATATTTGTGTATGGGGTCATTTAGCGGAAAGTTGTCGAAAAATTAGGTTTTTCGCAAAAACCCTGGTCCCCCGAGAGGGGTCAACAATTCAATGAAATTAGCCCTGATGGGGTCATTTTTGGAAAAAAAATTTTGGGTCGAAAAAACATGAAAAAATCGCCTAAATTCCGGTTTTTTTTATACACTCTGTATATTTTTAACATTTCTTGCGCGAAATTTTTCGTCTTTAAATAATAAAAACTTGAGCTTTTCAGAAAATACTTCATCAATGACAAGTTCTGGAAAAGTTTTAATTTATGGTGGAAGAGGTGCTTTGGGTTCAGCGGTGTTAGATTTTTTCAAAGCTAAAAATTTTGTAAACTTTTCTTGCCTTTTTTTCTTAAAATGATCAATTTTTAGTGGACATTGAATGTTGATCTAACGAAAAATGAATCAGCCGATGCAAATGTCATTGTTGACCCTACCCATTGTTGGATTGAACAAGAAGCACATGTTTTGAAAGAGTAGGCTATTTGAAAAATCTTACAGGGTGGTTGAAAAAATTCGCCACCTGGTAATTTCGCTAAGGAATAAAAAAATCGAAAAATACGTGTACCTCCTGTACCCTTTGATTCAATTTCTGGAAAAAAATTTTCTATTTTCACGTCATTGGGAACTCCCAGACTCGATAACCCCAGGATTCCTACTTGAAAATATGAAAATTGGATGATATTTCGTGGTCTGGGAGGCGTTTTCAAAGTTTTTCGATGCGCGCAATCGATTTCTCGCATCAAAATACCCCTGAGTCTTTTTGTGAAAAAAATTTTTTGAAACATTTTCGTCAAAAAATGACCAATGATGGTTTTTTTAAACACCTTGTAATTCTTTTTTTAGAGTCGAAGCTTCGCTACAAGGAAACCGTCTGGATGCCATCCTTTGCGTGGCGGGCGGCTGGGCCGGTGGAAATGCTGCTAGTAAAGATTTCATCAAAAATGCCGATCTAATGTGGAAACAAAGTGTTTGGAGCTCAACTATTTCAGCTCGATTAGCCTCTCAATTTTTGAAGGAAGATGGATTATTACAAATGACTGGAGCTGCAGCGGTGAATTTCTAATGTTGGAAACAAAAATAAAAATGAACATAATTTAGGCTCTAGAAGGAACTCCTGGAATGATTGGATATGGTGCAGCTAAGGCAGCTGTACATCAAATTGTGAAAAGTTTGGCTGCAGACAAGTCGGGTCTACCAGAGAATGCATCTGTTCTAGCGATTTTACCGGTTACGTTAGACACACATATGAATCGAAAATGGATGCCGAAAGCAGATTTTTCTACGTGAGTAAAAAAATCTTCAAAGGATATAAAATTGTTGGTAACACACACTGCTCCAAATAACTATAGAACCACACTGAAATTTTTGAGTTTCTGGTGTTAGAGATTGAATCAAGCATCGGAAACTTTGGAGCTACTACACAATGGGGGGGGCCACCCAAGTGAACATTATTTCAGGAAATGACCCCTCTAGGGGTAAAAATATGCGGGAATTGCGTTCTTTGGCCAAAAATTGCAAATTTATTTTAATTTGCCCAAAAAGTTAATTTTTACTAGAATTTGGTTGAAAATTTATAACAAAAAAATTCCCTCTTTTTTGGAGATTGGTTGCCTCCTTTCTAGAAATTATTATAACAACATATCCTTATTTTAGATGGACAACACTAGAATATGTATCCGAATTGCTGCATAAATGGACTATTCAACCCAGCGAAAGACCTCCATCTGGCTCACTATTGAAGCTCACAACAAGTGGTGGACAAACAGAAATCTCAAAATATTGATTGTTGTGTAATTTTGCCTATTTCTTGATTGTACAGGATTGTTCAAGCATGAGTTCCACGACAAGAAAATTTGATTTCTCATCAAAAAAGATTTTTGGATACGGTCTTTTATAAGTTGCTAGACACGTAAAGATATTTTTCTAACAATATTTACATGATTTTTAAATAAGTGTGTGTATTGAAGCGAAAACTTGAAATTTTTTCCTTACGGAATTTTCAAGTTTTCACTTCAGACTTATTCAAAAATCATGTAAATATTGTTAGAAATATCCTTACGTGTCTAGCAACTTATAAAAAACCGTATCCAAAAATTTTTTTCGATGAGAAATAGAATTTTCATATCGGGGAACTCATGCTTTAACAGCCTGTGTATTTTTTCATAACAATAAATTTATTTAAAATCAACAACAAAAAATCAAGAACCATCCAATAATTGAGTTTATTTGTGGTGTTTGCGCATGTCACGGAGAATTCCTTGAATTTCGTCACGCTTCCTCTTGGCACGGGTGTGCTAAAAATGGGAGTTGTATATTTTTTGAAGACAAGGAAGCTCAAAAGATCGCAACAAAACATGTAATCACCGGGCGTATCGAGGGCGCCACCCATCCCACTAAATTGAAAAAAATTAATTTGCCAACAAAAAATCATAATAGTCTCCCATTGATTTTTCACTAAAATTACCTATTTCCAACATAATTTTGCATTTTCAGCTTAAAAACAAGCATTTTTCAAAAAATTTTAGTCCGCGGTACTGGTTTTAGACTAAAAACGTTTGCAAAAAATCGGAGTTTGGAGCTACTACACATTAGAAGGCTACCTCCCTGGGCCCATATCATAAGACAGTGGTAAAATAACCATGGTAAATTTACCAGAGTAAAAATTACCATGGTAATTACCATCAACTCATGGTAAACGGTAGCATAAGAAGTTGGTGGTATTCAACCATGAACTCATGGTAATTAACCATCAACCACTGACTTATGATATGCTCATGGTAATTGCATGTTGCAGAAACAAAAAAATATGTAGGGTACGGCATAAAACCCAGAATTTTTCTATTTTTTTCAAAAATTTTCAAGTTTTTTAATTTTCACCAAAATAACCCTATATGGGGTTTTCTATGCGAGAAATCTATTGCGCGCATTGTCGAACTGAAAACGCTTCAGTGGCTCTGAAATAGCCT
>JAQGCP010001334.1:0-12638 GCA_034699885.1 Acrobeloides thornei | reverse complement strand
TTAGGGGTGTGTTTTTTATCCCGCCTCGGGACGGGATTGAGTCTGGGAAGGTCGGGATCCGGGATGGGACGGGATCGAGTTTCGCTTAAAAATTTCGGGACGGGATGCCAAAAATCCTGGGATTTTCGGGACGGGATCGATCGCCACAAGCTATCGTGTCCCCACAAGCAACGGCACAAGCTATCGTACGAGTGTATTTTACACTCGTACGACGGACGAAATGGCCATAAGCTATCGTACGAATTTCGTACTGCGTCGTACGATCGTACGACAGCTTGTGGCGATTTCGTCGTACCCCTACGTTAATTTTACGATCGTTCGTACGATAGCTTGTGGCGACCCTTATGTCGATTTGATCAATTTTAGACACACCAATTCGAATGTAAACCATTTGATTGATCTAATTGTTGCCATTTCTACAATTTTCCATCAAGATGTATGCCTTAAAAAATTGGTATCTCTTCCTTTTTATTCTTTTTGTGCTATGTACAAGCTTGGTTATCTCATTCACAGATGAAAGAATTGCCTTTTACAGGTTTATATGCTTACCTTGATTCTAGTCTAACCAACTTGTTTTAGAGAAAAGGTGCGCTCAATGTTTTATCATGCTTATAATGGGTATTTGGAGAATGCATTCCCTCTAGATGAATTGAACCCACTGACTTGTGCAGGTAAAAAAATTTTTCAAAAAAAACGTAAAATCTTTCATTTTCAGGGATGGATACATGGGGCAGCTTCAGTCTCACCTTGATCGACGCTTTAGATACCTTGTTGATTATGGGAAATGAAACCGAGTTCAAACGTGCTGTGGAGATAGTGCTGAAGCAAGTGAACGTCGATGCGAATGTGAATGTTTCTGTTTTTGAAACGAATATTCGCGTTGTTGGTACGACCTCTTTTTTTCGAAGAAAAAAAATTGAAAATAAATTTAGGTGGACTCTTGAGTGCTCACATGCTATCTGGAAAAGTTAAAGGTAGGCCTCACTTTTTTGGCATATAGACTCGAATGAAACAAATCGAAAGGTTTGAAAAGATATGAATGAAACGAAATCAAATTCAGGGTTTTCGTGTCAATGTTCAGGCAAACTCAAACCCGTTTCCAGACTGCGTCCGGAAACAGATTTGAATTTACTTGAATATTGACACGAAAACCCTGAATTTGAATTTTGACGAAATTTTCATTCGTTTCATTCCATTAGAGCCTATGCCACTTTTCAATCCATTTAGGTATGGCGTTGGATAAAGGCTGGCCGTGTAGTGGTCCACTACTAACGTTAGCCGAAAGATTTGTCCAAAAACTTCTTCCAGCTTTCAATTCCGAAACCGGGATGCCCTACGGAACTGTGAACCTCAGATACGGCGTGAATCGATTCGAGACACCCGTGACGTGCACTGCTGGCGTGGGGACATTCATTCTGGAGTTTGGCACGTTGTCCAGGTTGACCGGAAACCCGCTATATGAGCGTGTGGCATTAAAGGCATTAGAAGGGCTGTGGAAATCGCGTTCGGCTATTGGCCTTGTTGGGAATCATATCAACATACAGAATGGCGTTTGGACTGCTACTGATGCTGGCATCGGTGCGGGAGTTGATTCCTACTTCGAATATCTGGTCAAAGGAGGCATTCTATTCCAGCGCCCACTACTACTCAGGCAATTCTACGACTACGAAGAGGCCATCAACAAGCACATACGAAAAGATGACTGGTTCCTGTGGGTCTCGATGACAAAGGGGCAAGTAACGTTCCCCTATTTCCAATCATTGGAAGCATTTTGGCCCGGCGTGTTGGCCCTGCTCGGCGATGTTGATGACGCGGCGAGGATTATGCTAACTTATAACCAAGTTGTACGGCAATATGGCTTCGCACCCGAGTTCTACAATCTTCCCAACCAAGAAGCTGTCGACAAACGCTCGGGATACCCACTCCGCCCTGAGATTATCGAAAGCCTGATGTACCTGTATCGAGCCACCGACGACCCGACATATTTGCAGATTGGCGCTGGTCTCGTCGAAGCAATCGATCATAGCTGCAAGACGAAATGTGGCTATGCCACCATTCGAGATGTAATCGATCATTCGCAAGAAGATCGAATGGAGTCGTTTTTCTTGGCAGAAACTACCAAATACTTATATTTACTCTTCGATCCGGAAAATTTCATTCACAACGATGGCTCGCAAGCCAGGATCATTGATACACCGAATGGGGAATGTGCTATCGAGGCGGGTGGATATATTTTCAATACCGAAGCGCATCCTATCGATCCGGCGATTATGTATTGCTGTAGTGCGAAGCGACACAAGGATGTAGAGATGCTACAAAAGTTTGAAGACAGTATTAGCTTTATTTCGCTGCTGGATCTCAATGATCCGTATTTGTTCGACTTGGATAAAAATGTTTCGGAAACAACGCTTGCGAATGAATTTAAAGAATTGGAGCAGTATGATATTGACAAGGAATTCGCATATGGTTATGAAAAAGATTGGAGAATTCGATCAGAAGAGAATCGATCAGACAAGCCTTCTCCAACACGATGGATTGACACACCGACTGAAGATGAAGAAAGAGAAAATGAAGTTCAAACACATGACAACCAAGTGAATCCTCACGATGGACAGCAATTGCATGAAGAACATACAAAAGTAGAAGAAAGTTCCGATGTAGAAGAGGAGAATCAAACCGATGAAACAACGCATCACTCTAAAGTTGAACTTGTCAAATCTCTGGATGAAGAAAACAAAAAGACAACAGACTTACACAATTCTGAAGAAGAGTTGCAAACCGAAGAAGAAACTAGCGAACGGCATAAAAAGCTTAAGGAAAATGCTAATAATTATGAAGGGAATGCCAAAACCTCAACATTCGAAAAACATGAAGCTGATGAAGTTAAGGATTCTCTCGATGAATTTAAAGAAAAGTTGGCGAAAAGTATCAAAGATTATACGGAGTCGAAGAGTGGGCCAAGTGGGAACAATTTCGTAGAAGCGGTTTCTGTTGATGAACCTGTTCAAATTGTATTTGAAACAAAGCCTGGGGAACTTTTTGAGCGTGAAGAAATTAATAAACAAGTTAGTTTCAAATAACCATTGTTAAAATCTCATAGGGTCGTGTGCACAACTGACGCTATTTAGCTAATAGCTGCAGTTGTGCATACTAGCTGCAGCTATTAGGGTGCGCGCTAGCAGTCGTGAAACGCATTTCACGGTGATTTCCGGACGCTAGCCGTTTGGAAATTATAGTATTTCCGGACACTAGCAGTCCTGAAATCGTGTCCGGACGCTAGCCATTTAGAAATGCGAATTTCCGGACGCTGGCCGTCCGGAAATTGTGAAAATGCACTATTTCCGGACGCTAGCGCATTCCCGAACGTCAAGGGTCCGGAAATGAGATTTCCGAACTGCTAGCGCGTACCCTTAGCGTTAGCTGCAGCTATTAGCGTTAACGCTATCTTCAATTGTACTTACTTCCCATATTTAGGTCCAAGAGATGCTAACAAAGGCAAAAATCTTCGATGAAAAAACCAAAGCCCATGGATCGACAGAGTCAAATTTAGCCGCAGAATTGACGGATTTTTTAAGTCAAATCAAAGAAGAATATACATCGTTGATAAAAACTTCAGAAAAGCTTCAAATCTCTCCGTCAGTGCAAGAAATCAAGATAAAAGTAGCCAAAAGAAAATATGTCAAGGACATGCCTGTGGTAGAAGCTCTATGTGATGTAATTTACTTTTTTTAAATTTTTTGTTCCTAACTTGTTTATTTTAGGATTGTTGTGTGCCTTTAGACAAGCGAAGTGATTCAGTTGCTCTTCGACGAATGCTGAACGTAATTTATAGCAAACATATTTATCAGAATCTAGGAATCAACTTTGTCCAAGGTCCAATTTGCAAGCCTAAAAAGGAACCGTCAATTGAATCTTCATATATGAATGAAATCCCAGGTTTTTAAGTTTTTGTAACGTTTTTTTTGCAAATTTTAGATATTGATGAATTGGATTCAATCGATCAGAATCTTGATGCTATTGAAAATTTTGCGTTTAGCACATTTCGTTATAGGGAGTTGGCAGAAGAAGGCTATACTATGTTGACTTTCCCATCAAGAAGTTTTGCATCTATATTTACTGGGCTTGGTCAAGTTGCTTTATCTAGAGAGAATTCTACTAGGGGATTTTAAATGATGGGATTCTAGTATTTCTGCTCAAATTAATAATCTCTATTAGGATTTTTATAGAAGATTCATTAACTCTAGGCTTTTAAGAACTGTCATGTAAATTTTTAACAAAAGGATATTTATTGTCTTAATTTATAAGTTAAGTATATACAGGGTGAGCCAAAAAACCGTACTTTTGCGTTTTTTGGTGAATATTTTTCAAAAATCATCAAAAGAGTTATGGCATGATTTTGGTGTCATTCGATTGTTACGAAATCCAACTTTCTAACGACACCAAAACTATCAGGATTGGCTTTGTATTTTTGGAGAAATCCTCAAAAACATACAAAAGTTTCGAAACATCAAACGACCTCGTAAGGAACCATGAGAAGCCCCCATGTTTATGTCACTGATTATATTAATGTATCAATTATTGATTCACTTTTGTTGTATATACAGGATATATCTAAAAAACCGGAATTTGAGCGATTTTTTCATGTTTTTTCAACTTGAAATTTTTTTCAAAAGTGACCCTATTAGAGCTAATTTTATGTGAGGAATCGATTGTGCGCTTCCTGAAGCTTGAAAACTTTCTTGCTCCTGATTTAGGGAAATAAGAGGTGTATTGAAACGAAAATCGAACATAGACTAATTTCCCTGAATCAGGGTCAGGGAAGCGTTTTCAAGCTTCGGGGATTAGCCCTAATAGAGCCATTTTGAAAAAAATTTCGGATCGAAAGGCATGAAAAAATCGCCCAAATTCCGGTTTTTCGATACACCCTGTATTTTCGGGTATGATTCTTTCCCTAATTGTCTGTGATAAATACTTTTTTTACTTGCTTAAATAAATACAAAAATATTGAGATTTTGTAAATTTGTAAAAATTTCGATTGTATTTGTTGGTTAAACGAAGTGTTATGATTTTCTTAAAGTTTTAGAATATTTTAGGACCGTAATCCATGTGGTCTAGGGCTAGGAAATTAACCACATTGAATTATAATACATGTTTTCGTTACCTTTCCAATCAATCAACTTCTAATGTAAATAAGTTTACAATTCGAACACATAATTGCGGAGAATTAAGTTTGAGAAATGAAGGTAAGGGATTTTCAACGGAGTAGAAGAACAAGGCTCCCATTTAGGGCTGTATCTGACAAAAGGGAACAGGCCCAAAAAGTATATCCGAATGATTGGCACCATCTTTTTTTTTAATTATGCACAAATGTTTTCAGGAAGGGATTAGAATGAATTTTTCAAATTTTGGAGTTCCCTTCCTGAAAACAAAAATGTGCTAAAAATTGAAAATTCATCAAAATTTGACATAAACGAAAAATTCGCTACCAATTGAAAAATTTGTCAACTTTTTGGGCCTGTTCTCTTCAGATATCAGATGCAGCCTTACACCCATTGTTTTTATTTTCTGGAACTGAGAGCATGTATAAATTGCTTTTTTAGGCGCAACTGTAGAAATTTATGGTTGGCTATCTTTCAAACGTATGAACAGATTCTTAGTTCTTCGCGATGCATATGGTTCAGTTCAAGCTATACTTCCTGATTCTAAAAAGCACCAATTTGAAGAGGTGATAAAGTCGTTAAATTACGAATCTGTGCTCAGGATAAGAGGCGTTGTTCGTAATCGAGGAAAAGCTAGGAATCCTAAAATAAAAACTGGTGATATTGAGGTAAGTTCAGGGCCCGAAATGGTGCTAGCATCCAGGGTGTTAGAACTGGGTGATTTTGGGTGTCAGGACCCAAAAGCATCCACTGGGTGCCTAGTGCTAGGTGCCCTGGGTGCCAGATGCTGCTGAGGGTTGGGTGCCTAGCACTGGGTGTTAGTTGTCTTGGGTGATAGGTGCCCAAGGTGCTGCCTCGGGGTTGGGTGCTAGAATCTTTTCGGGATGGGTAAGTTATTATCGGCGGGATTTATAAGACTGTTTCTGTTTAGTTAGAAATCGATGATTTAGAAGTTATTAATGAAGCACCGCCTGTGTTACCACTTTTATCAGACCAGAATGCTTTGGAGCAAACTAAATTGAAGTATCGATATTTGGAATTTCGTTCGGAAGATATGCAACAGAAGTTTAGGTATTTTTTAGGAATGAGTGGAGCGAATAAGTTAGTTGTTGGGCTAACCAAAAATTGGAAATTTATCATCAAAATCGATCAAAACTGCATGTTTTTACTCGATTATGATCGAAAACTCGCTTGTATTTTAATGAAGCCCACTTAGATCTACAGTTAGACTCTCCAATTTTGATCTTGTTCCAAGTATATACCCTCAGTTTTGATAAAGTTTTTGAAAAAACAAAAATTTATTTTTAATGAATTTTTCAAAATTTGACGAATTTGTTAATTTTAACAAATTTTATGATTTTTGACAAATTTTGCAATCGAGTTTTCGATCGTAACATGCAGTTTTGATCGATTTTGATTATCCAAATTTCCCTCTACCACAAATGTCATGAAAATCAAATTTTATGTAATATATATTTTTAGATTGAGAGCCCAGGTTACATCAAGGCTTCGACACTTTTTTGAGAAACTGGGATTTGTTGAGGTAAGCGCCACACGTCGACACTAATTTTTTGTATAGGTTGAAACACCTACTTTATCACAATGGACTCCTGGAGGCGCCGCCGAGTTTTTAGTTCCTGCGGCGAAGCCAAATCTAGGACGGTTTTATACACTACCTCAAAGTCCCCAACTTTACAAACAGCTGTTAATGTGCGGAGGAATTGATCGATATTTTCAGGTTGGTGCCATTAGCTTGGGACTAAAAGTCAGAGGCGAATGTGTCAGTAGTAGCAATAGTTTTTCGAAATACCGATGTTAATTCATGGTACTAGTTCGGATGAACACGACCACGCAGGGATGCATTGTTAACAAAAAGCAGAAAACAATTTTTTCGAAAAAAAACACAGATTTTTCGAAAATCCGATTTACTGACACATTTGCCTATCACTCCTAGTTGTGTAACTTGTTTTTATAGATAGCCAGATGTTATCGAGACGAAGCTACGAAATCTGATCGTCAGCCAGAATTTACTCAAGTTGATTTCGAATTATCGTTTACTTCAAAAGAACAAGTTATGCAGCTAGTCGAAGAGCTCATTAAAACTGCTTGGCCAGAATCATTGAATGAATACGAAATCTTTTCTTCACCATTTCAACGAATGAAATATGAACAAGCAATGAATGATTATGGGACAGACAAGCCGGATTTACGGATACCATGGAAGTTTGAAAATTGTCCAGAAAAGATGGCTTCTGTGTTAAAAACTGGTGTTGAAGAGAAAGAGAATTTTTCTGCTCGGATGTTTATAGCTAAAGGAACGGGGAGGCATTGTACAGAAGAGCAAATGAGTGTATGGAAAAAGTTAATCGAGATAAATCCACATGCTCAGGTATATTGCCGTATATTAAGCACTTTTGCAATTTTTTATCTCACTTATCTTTAGCCTTTTGATATATTTATTCCACCAAATCAAACTGGATTTAACAATTGGGATTCGGATTTTGACACGAATGAGCTTATGACCAAGTATGATATTGGTCCAGACGATGCCGTTGTTTTTTGGTAGGTTTAGTTTTGCGTGTGTGTAAATATGGCATTTGTTTTAGTTGGGGTAAAACTGATGGAGTTCAACGGACTCTTGGATTTCTTCGAAACTACCTAGCTGATACGATAGGCTTAAGAAAAAAATCAGGCTTTAAGTTTGTATGGATAGTTGATTTTCCTTTCTTTGAAAAGAAACAGGGAAATTTTGAATGCCTGCATCATCCTTTCACGGCTCCTATAAAAGAAGATGAAATTAGGCTATGGAAAATGGAAGGCTTGGAAAATATAATTGGTTAGGTTTTATATTAAAGGGGGAGGGCTGATTGAGGGGCGAGTTATCGCAAAAATGTTTTTGACAAACGTAAAAAATGTTCGAAACGATGAAACAAAATACTGTTTTCGAGGAAAAATCGAAAAAAATTTTTTTGGCGGAAGCGTTTTTTGTGCACAATCGATTCCTCGCATAAAATTAGCCTAATAGGGTCATTTTTGAAACAATTTCGGGTCGAAAAAACATGAAAAAATTGCCCAAATTCCGGTTTTTTAATACCCTGTAATCATTTTTAGCTCAACATTATGATCTCGTTCTAAATGGAATAGAATTAGGCGGTGGTACCATACGAATACACGATCCAAAGTTACAAAGACATGTTTTTGAAAAGGTTTTGAAACTACCCACCAAACATTTGGTAAGGTTTAAACAAGATAAGCCAAAAAAACCGTACTTTTCTGAAAATTAAAAAAAAATTTTCAAAAATCTATAATTTTTATGCGATTTTTGAAAATTTTTCTCCAAAAAGCGCAAAAATACGGTTTTTTGGTTCATCCTGTATTTTTGGGGAGAGGTTTCGAAAATTCTTTCGTTGATTATAATCTTTTTTTAGGAACCATTTTTCGAGGCTCTTTCTTATGGTGCCCCACCACACGGCGGATTTGCGCTTGGTCTGGATCGTTTTATTGCGCTGCTTTCACAGCAAGGAAACGTTCACACGTCGATTCGTGATGTGATAGCCTTCCCGAAAACAAAAGATGGAAAATGTTTTTTAATGAACACTCCCAATGAAGCTCCGCCAGGCACACTAGAAAGATATGGTCTACAAATTGTCAAAGTTGAAGAGAAGCAAAATCTTGTTTGAGAAGTCTAATCTAGCCTTTGATATTGGGTGTTCGGAAAATAACCGGCTGTTGCAGATTCAATCGTATTATTATAAAAATGACTCCTCTGGGCTATTTTACTTTGCGCGCATTGCCGAAACATGAAATAGTCTGTGTATTGAAACGAAAATTTGAATTCCTGAAGGAATTTTGGAAAAATTCCACCTTCCAATCGGTAGAGCGCATAAAAAAAACGGTAGTACCCCAATTTTCGTGAAAAACACGTTTTTCGTTTCAAATTTGGCATAAATTTCGGTCAATTTATGCAACTTTTGAACTAAATTTTCTCAAAAACGAAGTATTTGTTTTGAGATATTACTGTTTGCGATTGGTGGTAGAAATTTTCAAAAATTCCTTCAGGAATTCAAATTCAAGTTTTCGTTTCAATATACAAACATCATTTTATGTGCGCAATCGATTCCCCGCATAGAAAAACCTCCAGAGGAGTCATTTTTATAACGATATGTAATCGAATTTGCAAAAGCCGGGTATTTTTTTCTGAACGATCCAATATTTTTGTGCGTTGTTTTTTTCTAATTGTTATATGTTTTCAAGTTAGGTTGATTGTTGAATGATTGTTATTAAATTTTAATGCCGAGCTTTCTAGAGAACTACTTCGGACCTTGTGCCCCCTATAAGCTGGGTTGAAAGAACTCGCAACAGTTCTGGCCATCCGAAGAGGATGTTAGGCAAAATCTTTTGGCCTCAAGCCGGGTTTGAACCAGCTTTGAGGGTTGCCTAAGACAAACCTAGTATCCCGAACCATGGAAACCTTGGAGTAACCGCTCCGAATTCTACTCTAGTCGTAACGCCGTCTCAATGCAATTGCTTTCATGTTTTTTTTTTAAATTTAAAATTTATTACGAGCACATGACCCGTATTGAAATAAATAATGAATGACATAATAACAATCGTCATAATACAGCAATAGTAATACAATGAATGAGCCGTAAAAATATAAAGTACACAATGGTAAAACATAAGCATAATAATAATCATTGTCTTTGTTTAGACTAGATGCATCTCCAGGGGATGTATCCAGCAGACTCTATCCCCTGAAATCGAAAAAATTCTTATTTTTTTCCTAAAATTTTAGAAAATTCGATACTTTTTTCCCCTTGGTTCCCCAAGAGGAAAAAGAGACAAAAATTTTCTCCGCTTTTCATAATGCTACAAATGGAAGAATCACTAATATTGACTAAAAAGTTGCACACAATATAAAGCTGGATTTTAAAGGGAGGTGCACTTTGCGACCATTAGGGAGAAAAATTTTTCGTAAAAATGACCCTATTGGGGTAATTTCATGCGAAAAATCGATTGCGCGCACTCCCGAAGCGTAAAACAAGTTTTCGTGAAAAACTGCCTTTTTTTCGCTTTTTTCATCTTGTTTCATCGCTTTTTCGCCTATTTCCTTCATCAAAAGGCGAAAAAATAGGCAATTTTTCAAGAAAACTTGGTCAAGATGGCGTTTTTGCGCTTCGGGAGTGCGCGCAATCGATTTCTCGAATGAAATTACCCCCAATAGGGTCATTTTACGATATTTTTCTCCCAAATAGTCGCAAGATGCACCTCTCTTTAAGTTTTAATTTTTGGCACAGTTTGGTACACCGTATGAGTTGAATACAAATATTTGTGATGGTTTTCAATACGTCATGTTAACTTCCAAAATCTTTCATTCAACTTGTTACAAAATAATCCGTTTCTGTGGTGGGTAGATTTTGGAACATGCTTGGCGGACCTTGTCTATGAACAGTCCCATTCGACATTTCTATCATCCAATCAAAGGTATCAATTCCACTTAGCCTGTGGACGATGGATAAAACAGTTGTCGTTGGTAGTGTTTGGCGGAGTAAATTATTCATCAGGATATGGGTTGGTTCATCCAAATGTGCAGTAGCTTCGTCAATTAGCACTATCTAAAAAGGGGGTGGAACATCAATTTTTAACGAATTTTTCAAATTTTTTTGATTTTTGACGAAAATTTCGATTTTTGACGAATTTTCCCCCCACATAAAAGACTACTGACCTTGGGCTCGGAAAGAATCAATCTGCACAACGATAAAATTTGCTTCTCTCCAAACGATAGATTTGCACCACTTTCGGCGATTTCGCTATCCAATCCTCCAGATCTTCGTAGCCATTCTTCTAAACAATAGTTGGAGCTATTGTGGATCAGGGGGGGGGGTTCACCCCAGGGTCAAAAATCAAAAAAAAATTTCTAAAACTTTTTTAAAATGACATATTTAGGGGTATGCGAAAAATTGATTGCATTCCCGAAGCGTGAAAACTTTGTTTCACCCTTAAAAATTGAAAAATACGTATTGTTACCCATATTTTCACATTTAAAAATACGTATTTCTCAATTTTAAGGGTCAAACAAATTTTTTCCATGCTTTGGCAATGCGCGCAATCGATTTTTCGCATAAAATTACCCCTAAATATGTCAAAAAAATTTCGATTTTTGACTCTGGGGTGACCCCCCTTGATCCACAATAGCTCCCAATAGTTTTCTTTGAAGCTACATGCTTAAAACTGACCAAGTCCAGCTTTATGAAGAATCGCAATAATTGCATGATCAGGATACTCTCTATCTACACAAATATTTTCTCTCACTGTTCCGCTAAAAATAAATGGCGATTGCGTGACAAGGCCAAAAATGGAGCGGACAGCTTTCGGATCAATTTGACCAACATCTACAGTGCCATCAATGAAGATTTTTCCTGTTTCAATAGGATGGGCTCGAAGCAAGGCCTAAAATTGGCAATGTACAATTTTGTTAAAATTTTCTAGTATATTTTTTGAACAATTCGGCAAAAATTGAAAAATTCGTCAAAAAAATTCGTTTTTTTAAGCACAAATTTTGAAACCCACCTGGAAAATACTACTTTTCCCAGATCCGGTCCTCCCAATAATCCCAACTCGTTGACCGGCTTCAATATGGAAAGTAACATTCTTCAACGCCCATGGTAAGCCAGGCGAATATCGTAAGCTAACACAAGTGAAGTCAATTTGGCCATTTATTGTTCGGCAGAACTAGAATTGGAACTTTTCGAATGACAACCAAAAATATTGAATTACCAAAAATTTATCAACACCCTCTTCCTCGGCATTCGTCTCTTCTAGAGGAACATTTTCAACGTAATCGACAATTCTCTCGACCGAGACTAGCTCTTTTTCCGTATCAATAAAGGAGCAAAGCAATGAGTTCAATAAATTTGTCATGGATAACGCGTAGGTGATTGCTAGACCAACCAGGCCTAAAAGGTAAAAATGCAATTAGAGCATTTTATCCGTCTCGATGCGGCGAATAAAATGACGCTAAAATTAACCAATTTGAAAATTGTTTTGGGTTATTGAAACGAAAATCCTGATTCAGGGTTTTCGTTTCAATAACCCAAAGCAATCCTCAAATCGGATAATTTCGGTGCCATTTTATTCGTCTCAACGAAACGGATACAAATGATTGAATTGCTTTTTTATATAAATTTAATAATCTTTGTAGAAATGGATTTTTAAAAATATTTCGTTCCAATACAAAATTCTTGAATCAGGAATTTAAATGGTGTCAATTCAAGCCATTCGCTTCAATACACAAAAACGTTAAAATTTTTTATGCAAGTTTGTTTCGCTTTTATCTCTTCGGTAAACGGTCAACCTGCTAAAAATTCATCCTGCTAAAATTTAGCAGGATGAATTTTTACTAGGGGGGGGGCAAAAGTTTCAGACCAGGTGGACAAAAGTTTCCGAATATCGAATCGGTGTTTTTTAGCTTCTACTACT
>JAQGCP010001333.1:0-12638 GCA_034699885.1 Acrobeloides thornei | reverse complement strand
AGCATTTTTAAGGTTCGGAAGTGCGCGCAATCGATTCCCCGCATAAAATTACCCCTAAGGGGTCACTTGTTAAAAAATTTTTTTAACATTTTTACTTCTGCATTTTTATTCCTGTTAAGTGCGCCCCCCCAGGCGTAGTAGCTCCAAAATTTTGATAAAAAAATTCAAAAATTTTCGTAAAAATTCGAAAAATCAACAAAAATCGAAAATTTTATGAATTTTCATGCGAAGTTAAAATTGTTTAGAAAATAATTTCTCGAAAAATCATCATCGAAAATCATGTTAGTTCCGGTCAAAATTAACGAAACAGCAAAAATGATCGAAACTTAGCGGAACCAGAACGCAGCCCTGATGGGTAGGGTCACTTTGGTAAGGCCGGGCTGATGTAGCCGAGCTTGGGGTATGTCGATATGAGAGGGATCCAGGACAAATTTAGGGATCTAACATGGAAAGCACTAATTGCAATTAGTGTCTCCCAAACGTGCAATTAGTGCGAAAATTAGTCAGTCTCGACGCGTCTCGAAATCGTCGAGATGGATTAGTGGAGGCCCTTACGTTAACGTTTTGACAGACCCCACAATCGTTCTAGTGACGCTGACGTCTATCAATTTACGTCAATCGATTGACGTACAAATCTGTCATTACGTTGACGCATTTGCGACCCCTATTCAGCCCTTCTTGACCCCCGAATATAAGTAAAAAAAGATTGATCATTTAAAAGTTAAATTTGAGAAATTTGTAAACAACCTCGAACATAACACCAAAGATCTGATTATTTTTTTACAATGCCTTTTGCCTTGCTTGTTCCAAGTTGTGTTATATTCAATTAACTATGTACCGTATTATCCATTTTGGCTGGCACAAGTCCAAAATTTGTTATTGACGTTTGAAGCGTCTCACTATCCATTTATCTATATATTGTTGAACAAGTAACTCAACATTTCTTTATATATTATAGTTGGTTTAGATCGTTAAAAAAACACATCAAACAGATGTTTAGAAAAATCTTTCGCCTAGAACAAGAATCCGTCGTATTTCTTACATAAATTTTACGCATTCAGTTCATTCTTTTCATTTTAATAAATCCTATAAAAATGTATTACGCAAGTGTTTTGTGCGGATATTGATCTCGAAAACGGCCGGTCCAAATCGACATTTCTATGACCGTTGGAAAGCTGGTGCCCTGGGAAGAAAAATGAGGTACCCCTCATTTTCTCGAAAAATCATTTACAAATTTTACTTAAAGGACCAGTCCAATAATTTACAACCATATGAAAAAAAGATATATTCGGGAAGATCATGAAAAATGGAGCATTTTTTGTTTTTACGGCACGTTCTGAATCGTTGTAGTTTTCGAAATAATTGCGTTTGAAATTTTGAATTTGTGTACAAGCTCTTCGTTGTAATACACAAACTTTTTTGAATTTTTAACGGAAAAATCGATTTTTGCATCAATTTTTTAAATTTTCATACAATGAACAATCTTTTATAGCTAAATGAGACGAACAAAATGACACCAAAATTATTCAATTTGAGCACTGTTTTGCGTTAATGAAACGAAAACATGAATCAGGGTTTTCGTTTCGTTAACCCAAAACAATGCTCAAATTGGATAATTTTGGTGTCATTTTGTTCGTCTCATTTAGTTACAAAAAATTGCTACAATGTTCATTTATGAAAATTGAAAAAATTGATGCAAAAATCGATTTAAACATTCAAAAAAGTTTGTGTATTACAACGAAGAGCTTGTAACAAATTCAAAATTTCAAACGCAATTATCTCGAAAACTACAACGGTTCAGAGCATACCATAAAAACAAAAAATGCTCCATTTTTCATGATCTTTCCGAATATATTCTTTTTGTCATATGGTTGTAACTGACTGGACTGGTCCTTTAATTTAGCTCCTACTACATTTTTAACGTGGTCCGGAAAAATCTGTGGCCATCAAGACCGTCCTTTTTTTGCAATTTTTCGTTGCAGAAACAAATGAAGTTAATATTGCATCTATAAATAGTAAAAATTCCATTTTAATCCAACGAGATTTACGGCTCTATAAAATTATGACTATAAATACTTTGTACTTCACCCGCAAGAAGTAATTGTCTAATAGCTGATATTTAATAGAAAATAGTTCCAGTAGCCTACTTATTTTATAGGACATTTACTCGAAAATGAATTTGTCTGAGTATGTTTACAATGATACGATTCCATATAATTCTACCTATTCAGTGCCAAATTTCATCACAGATCAAGTTATAAGGGCTATGTCTATCTATGATGTTCATGATTTACTTGCAGTTAAATGTGATGTATTAAATCGTGAGTGCTTATATATTGTAATATAAAAATTATTTAGCAAACATTCCTTGGTATAATTGGACTAATTGTCTTGAATTAAATGTAAAATTGTACAATAAGTGGAGACCAAATCAGACACAGCCAGGATCAGAACCAGTCAATATATTTATAAATAAATATGGTGTCTACATTAATAATGTTGTTGCTATATTGGTAATATTAGTTTTCAATTTTACACTTAACTTGTAATAAATCGCATGAACTGAACTTTTTACTCAAGAGCATTATGTGCTCAGTGAGCACTGTTCACGAGTACAGGCTGGTTGCCCATGAAGACCAGTGCCTGTATTGAGCATACAATATACAGTAGCGGGTGAAAGTCTGAACAAAGGATCTATATGCAAGGCCTAGGTCCTGTTGTAAGAGTGGTGGGAAGAATGAAAGCAAACGATTACCGCGATATCCTACGGCGCTATATGCTTCCATACGCTCGCGCTCACATGCTCCCAGGCTGGTTGTTCCAACAGGACAACGACACTAAGCATACAGCGAAGCTGACGAAGCGATGGTTCCGGCATCTGAGGGTCAATGTCCTGTGGTCAGCTCAGATCTCAACTCCATCGAGCATCTGTAGTTCGTGTTGAAGAAGCATTGCGTGTCCTGTTTACCAATCGGGGGTGGCCGGAAACTTTTCGGACATCCTGTATCTTTTTTAGTTATCTTTAATTGGAATTATCTTCTCTATTGGTTATATTCGAATGTTTAAACAAAATAAATCCCTAAGAGATTTATCTTTTTGCATTATATGCAGATTCGAGTCTGTATTTATAGCTCTGCTATTGGCGTGTAATTCTTTTGATGCGTAAGTTAGCTTGTTATGATTAAAAATCTTTGACAAAATTCTTGATCGATTTATCGCTCGAAAAGTTATCTTTGTTTAAAATCGCCATTATTTTTATAAGAATTTAAAGGACCCGTCCAGTAATTTACAACCATATGAAAAATGATATTCGGAAATATCATAAAAAATGGAGCATTTTTTGTTTTTATGGCATGTTCTGAATCGTTGTAGTTTTCGATATAATTGCGTTTGAAATTTGAATTTGTGTACAAAATTATCCAATTTGGACATTATTTTGGGTTATTGAAAAGAAAACAGGGATCAGAATTTTCATTTCAATAACCCAAAACAATGTTTAAATTGAATATTTTGGTGTCATTTTTTTCGTTTTATTTAGTTATAAAAATTGCTACAATGTTCATTTTATGAAAATTTAAAAAAGTGATGCAAAAATCGATTTAAAAATTCACAAAAGTTTGTGTATTACAACGAAGAGCTGGTACACAAATTCAAAATTTCAAACGCAATTATCTCGAAAACTACATCGATTCAGAACATGTCGTAAAAACAAAAAATGTTCCATTTTTATGAACTTTTCGAATATTAATAAAAATTGGCAACTTTTTTTCCCACTGGGCTGGTTTTTTAAAAATTTCTAGTGTTTTTCTGATTCTCTCGGGGAGCATCTTTTTAAATGAAATTGTCTCCTTCCCAGAAACAGCTTCATACAGTGTAGGTATATTATAATAAGCCTCTCAACACTTTCCGGTTCTAATCGGCTTTATCTTTGACGAAAGATAATCTTAATTTTTTTAATACGTAAGACTAGAATTTTATGGTAGGCACGTCCGTGCCCACCAAAATAAGTGGGAAAAAAATAAAATGTCTGGAGTGAAAGATAAGTTGTCATAAGTTTGTTGAAGCAATCTTGTGATTTTATAATTTGCTTGAATGATGCTAATCTTGTGTGGTGTTAGAATAAAATTCGTAGCGTTTAATATGCTCCGTGGGTTAAAAGCATGACAGAGATCCATCTTTTATTTTTAGAAATTTTGAGAGTAAAGATTCACATTGTCGCATGTACCCTCTTAGGAGGATTTAGCTTTCCTGCCTAATTCCCATCCCGTTTTTCTCTTTCCTTTTGCGGAAAGTTTTTTGCCCCAAATTTCATATAGAGGGTAAGCCAACAAAAAACTGTTTTTTGGTAAAAATTTTTTTTTCAAAAATCACCTATAAGGGGTATTTTCATGCGATTTAAAAAAAAATTTTGAAAAGTTTTCACCAAAAACGCTAAAGTATGGTTTTTTTACTCACCTTGTAGTACCATTTTTTTAAACTCACAAAATGAATTATCATAACGCGAAAGATATAAAATTGAATATCAGAATCTGAAAGATACATAAAAATGATGATTATAGATTATGATAAAAATATCATAATTTGTAATCGCTTACAGACAGTATCTTTTAGATTATGATATTGAAAATCGTATCTTTTGAGTTATAGTAACAAACAAATTTACCAGTTTTGTAGATTTTTGTGACTTTTTTTTTTACAAAATCTTAATTTTTGAAATTTAAAATTAGCAAAAAAGCTCGGGCATCCATTCCATTAATCTTATTTTTCATCGAAAAATATCCCGTCCTAAATAAATGTACGTATTATTCATTTTCATTGTTTTTCTGATTCTCTCAATTGTCTCCGAGGAGCAGAAAAACCAGAATCTACGAGAGAGCTCCAAAAATTACTATAATAACATCATTAGAAACTCGCATCAAGGCCCACGGTGGAGATATAGGAGATCCATGTGGGAGCCATCAGAAAAGTGCTGTTCATGAAAAAATGGGTGAATGGTCCTTCTGCGCTCCCACACATTTTCGGCGTGCACTTATGCTCTTACCATGCAGAAATTTGTATGAATGGTTGTAGCCTGTCGGTTCAGCGCATGCAGCATTGTTTAAAAGCGAAGAGATTTTCTGGGATAAACAAAGTTCTTAAAAGGACACATCAATTAGAGGGCTATCAGGCTGGTGACTAATTTGGGGAAATTTTAAGATTTTTGTTAAAGATTGTTTCAATTTAAATCTCAAATGTTTAAAATTCACAAAATGAATATCATAATGCAAAAGATATAAAATTGAATATCATAATTTAAAAGATACATAAAAATGATGATTATAGATTATGATAAAAATATCATAATTTATAATCGCTTAAAATAGTATCTTTTAGATTATGATATTGAAAATGGTATCTTTTGAGTTATAGTAACAAAGAAATTTTTCAAAAAAGCTCGGTTCTTGTCGACCCTTCTTATTACGGCACTACCCCCAACCCAATTTACTGGGCTATGGTACATTTCGCTACATCCGAAATTTTTCTGACTATGAAAAAAATTTATTACGTTTCGTGTGTTAACTAATAATTTTTACGCATATTAATCTTTACACTATCAAAGCCAAGCTATTTCAACGAAATCACACACACATCCTAACTTCTACCATACCCGGAGATTTACATCCACACACCAACCGACCTCTGCTCCCACGCTCTTTTCTTTCGTTACTAGTCTTTGCATCTTTAATTTGATTAGTTTGATGGCCCCTTTATTCCGTCAATTTGACTAGATTTGGTCATCTCCATCAACACAGCCTCAAAATCAGGAATCTTGTATACACGCATCAAAAGTTTTTATCGCCCCCTCGTTTTCCAATTAATTGAATGTCGTCAGAATTTCTTCTGCTGCGTGAACTTGTTTTTTATTTTATAGAACTGGGCCAATCTCACGGATATCAGTGATTGGGATCGAGGAAGTTCAAAACGTGAGTGGGCGATCTCTGCCCGTTCGTGGGGTAATTTATACACAGCACCGAAAGCTGTTTTTTCCATCTTCTACTTCTTTTCGCTTGAACGGCTCGAATGCCCAAAAATCGCCTCAAGGCTTTGCATACCCGGTTTTTTAAGGCTTTTTGTCGAAATTAATTAGCCTTTGTGGATTGTTTATATTCGTACTTCTATCCATACTGTGTGTATGAGAGTATAAACTTTTACGATTATTGCTCTATGGTAGGATGGAAAAAAAGGAATGACAAAATGAGATGGTTGAAGTTAATGAGAGCGTTCGTTTTATAGACTCTCTGTTAGTCGAAAATAGGTCGTGCATTGAATTTTTGAGAAAATGAAGAGGGACCGGAATTCGTTTTCATGATTGAAAGTATTTTTATGAGTATTTGAGAAATCTGTTTTATTTTTCACAAATTTTCTTAAATTAAATTTTTTGTAATCAAAAATTCATTTAAAAATATATAAAGTTGGCAATTTTGTTTTCTTACCACATAGTCTGTTTCATGGCACGGTTCCATAAAGCAGGGAGCGCATGGCTTAATGTCTAGGATGCTGGCCATGCATTTTATTCGCGGTTCGATCCCCAGAGGTCTTATCATACTCAAAATTTCACTGATGACAAACATGTTTTTATAAAAAAAATATGTTTGAACATATTTTCATCGATGAAATCTTGAGTTATGATAAGATCTCCAGGGATCGAACCCACGCGAATAAAATGCATGGCCAGCGTTTTAGCCATTAGGTTATTCGTGCCCAGATTTTTGGAGTCGCTCCATGCAACAGACTATAACTCAAAAGATATCATTTGGCATCTTTTGCGTTAACTTCCTTCTTTTATTTAGCTTTGAAGTTTGTTTTTTTATATAAATAATAGTGAACCATATTGTTTCAAAATTTCTAAAAATTCTCAAAAAAATCTAAAAATAAAAATTGTACGTAAATCGCTAAAAGATATTATTTATAGTCGATTATAAATTATGATATTTCTATCATAACTTGAAATCATCATTTTTATGTATCTTTTGAGTTATGATATTGAATTTTGTATCTTTTGAGTTATGATACTTTTTTAAGATTTTTTTGCTTTTCTTGCAAGAATTGTACGGGAATATATCATCAACGGGGGGTCTAACCCCTAACCCATATGTGACCTTTTAATCTCGAAAAACCCCAAAATCTTACCTTAGTAGATTTTTTTTCAATTTTTGATTCATACGTTACAATGGGCTAACATTGTTTAATTTTCGAAATTTTTTGCTAAATCTTTTTAAAAAAAATTTATTTTACCCCATATTTTTTACTTGTCTATGACTCCCACAAAGAAACACAAATAAGAGTAGGAAACGTTCCGAATTCGGCGAATTTTTTCTGCCATTAATTGGAAAGAAAATTCTTTTAAAAAAATTCCCCACGGAAATGGCCTTGCGTTCACTCATCAAAATATTTTTGAAATTGAACATTTTCGGATAACTTTTTTTTGTTGAAAATTGATTCGAACTCTTGAAAATGGAACAGAGCTCTGGAGCTCTTAAAAAATAAAATTAACTAACTTGAGTGTCTAGTAAGAGAAAAAATTGAGTTGAATTGTGAAAAAAAATTGAAAAAAGTCCCAGCTGGCTTAATTAAATTTTGAGAGGAAAAAGTTTTAATGGCGGATAAAAAATAGGTCGGAGAAACTAGCGTTTCATTTTTATCATAACCCAAAAGATACAATTTTGTATATCATAATCCAAAAGATACATAAGAACCATGATTGCAGGTTATGATAGAAATATCATAATTTATAATCGCCTAAAAATGATATCTTTTAGATTATGATATTGAAAATGATATCTTTTGAGTTATGATAGAAATATCATAATTTATAAGCGTATTAGAACAATATCTTTTAGATTATGATGCCTACCTCCCCAAAAATTGAGCACAATTTTAAAATATTTTATTTCAACAAGAAAAATTGACTTAAAATTATCATGTTGAAAAAGAAACATTTTTTACTCAATGATCAAAAATTATAAATCTGAAAAATTTAAAAATAATTAAATTATTTCAGTACAGGGTGTTCCAAAAAAACCGTCATCTGGAAATTTTTTGGCGAAAATTTTTCAAAAAATTTTTTCTCCAAAATGACTCATTAGGGGTATTTTTATGCAAGAAATTGATTGTGCGCATCGAAAACCCTTGAAAACGCCTTCTAGACCATGAAATATCCAATTTTCAAGAACTACTGAAAAAATACGAAAATTTTATATTTCGTGGTCTGGGAGGCGTTTTCAAGGTTTTTTGATACGCGCAATCAATTTCTCGCATAAAAATACTCCTAATGAGTCATTTTGGAGAAAAAAATTTTTGAAAAATTTTCGCCAAAAAATGACCAAATGGCGGTTTTTTGGAACACCCTGTAATGTTATTCACAAAAACATTTTTTCCAAAAAGTTTCCGAGAAAAGAGAGGTGAAGAAAGAAAAATAACCACATGTTTGTTTTTGCGAAAAAATGAAGAAAAATATTTTTTCCTACATGCCCATTTTCGATGAATTTGATGACCTCAAGCTTGGAGACTCGAAAACAAAAATCTCGCAAGCGCGCCAAAAACCACTCGCTGGCTATATAATTTGCAAAATAACAACTCGTTTTCGTGCCAATTTTCTTGTGTCAAAAATGCAGGCTGTTGAGAGAATGAGTGAATTCTTTTTATTCCCTAATATTTTTGTGTCGACAGATTTTTTGGAAAAATGTGCGCAGGTAGGTAGAAATTTTTTCTGTTGAGGTAAAAATAATCCGATTATGATCTAAGAGACGTCATAAAAAAATATGTTAGTTAAAAAAATTAAAAAATTAAGCGTTGAAAAATTTTCTGAAATTAAAAAAAAATTTAAGGGGTAAAAATTTCCTTTTCTACTATAATTCAAAAGATATCATTTTCAATATCATAATCTAAAAGATATTAACTTTATGCGATTACAAATTATGATCGTTCTATCATAATCTATAACCACTATTGTTATGTATCTTTTGGATTATGATATTCAATTTTGTATCTTTTGCGTTATGATAATAAATTGCTTTTATTTTTGACATGTTTTCCAGTTTTTTTTCTATTTTACACTTGCGACAAATTTTTACCCGTGATTTTTTTTCAACGAAATTTTCATATTTGTCAAAAAAAATTGGACTTTGACCATTTCTCCCTACTTTTTCTCTCCATATGATCCAAAAATTCCTTATTTCCAATGTTTGATGTATCAAAATTTCATCACAATGACAGTAAGTCTGTTGTTTTTGCCCCAAAAAATTAACCATTGTACTTTTTACTTTAACTTCTTAAAGTAAACGAAAACAAGAAAAAGTCAAGCAAAAATTTTTCCCCATTAGAAAATCGAGAGAATTTCACGTGTCCTCATGCAGGCTTATTATCAGGTACACCTAATGCTCTATGAATGAATGAGAGAGGACTTGTGATGTGTAAAGTATTGCTCAAAACATGACACTAAATTCATAAAAACAAACACGGTCGGTCAGAAATTTTTGGTGTGATGTTTGTGAAACAGGTTTTTTTGGCCCACAAGTTACTTTTTCGATAGAGGGAGGAATTATAAGTACAGTAATCTTTGGTCGAACTTGGTCAAGTTTTAACGTTCAGAATCGTAGGCTTATGTGTTTTCAAGCTTCGAAAATGTGCGCAATCGATTCCTCGCTTCAAAAAAAGGAAAAATTTTGTAAAAATATTTAAAGGGGGAGTAAACTTTTCAGCAGCATCTCGAAAAATGCATTTCAAACTTCAAAATGTTATATCTTAGCAACCATAAAAGAATTTTGGTCAGGGTCTTTTTTTAAAATATTCCTCGTGATACGTAGAATATTTTTAAAAAAAGACTCTGACCAAAAATCTTTTATGGTTGGGAGAAATAACACTTTGAAGTTGGAAATGCACTCTTCGAGATGCTGTTACAAAGGTTACTTTAACGGGAGAAATTTATTCTTTATTTTGAGCCTAAGATATCTCCACACAAAAACATCTGGGGGTATTGCACAAATGAAAAGTGTAAAGTGCAAAGTTGAAAAAAATGCACTAAAAAAGTGCATTTTTTGTTCAACTTTGCACGTTTCATTTTGTGCAATGGATATCATAACTCAAAAGATATCATTTTCAATATCATAATCTAAAAGATATTAACTTTATGCGATTACAAATTATGATAGTTCTATCATAATCTATAACCACTATTGTTATGTATCTTTAGGATTATGATATTCAATTTAGTATCTCTTGCGTTATGATATCGCGTAATTAGGGTCGCCGCTGGTAGCATCTGGATAGTCATAACAGCTTTCATAAAAGCTGTTACAACTCACTGGATACATCCAATTACGACTATTCGGATGAACCTGTGTCGATCTTTAAATTTTTTTATTTTTTTCATTTTGTCGATATTTTCATAATTACACAAATTCTTTGTTGTTTATAAAAAAAATCACGTTTTTTACGATTTTTCTTACTATACAAACAACTTATTTTTCTCTCTTTCAATCACCTTCAATCATTTTTCATTGAAATGGATATAATCTGCCAAAAGTGCTTCTCTTCTTTTCAAATCATTAAAAATAAGTTCAACTCTAACGTGTATATGTTCTATGATCGTTGGAAAGAAAAAACTTCCATCCACTAGCCAAAAAAAATTTGTTTTTCATAAAGAGCTAGGTGTTCTCTTCATTCATGTCGTTGAAAAGAAAAATAATAAGGTGTTTCTACGTCCCTACATTCCAAAGTATACAAATTTTTATGAATGTAAACAAGTGATAACCAAATTACGACTAAAAGTTGGATACTGTAACGAAAAAATATTGGTATAGAAATGCGTACTTTGGTTTTGGAGACCCTATTTTTGCCTATTTTGAATTTTGAGGATTTTATATAAAAATGTTATAAGCTTTTGAAAGGAAAGTAAAAAAATCTAAAAGATAAGAAGTATCATAACTCAAAAGATACAAAATTCAATATCATAACTCAAAAGATACATAAAATGGTGATTTCAAGTTATGATAGAAATATCATAATTCAAAATCAACTAAAAATGATATCTTGTAGATTATGATATTAAAAGCGGTATCTTTTGAGTTATAGTAGCAAAGCTGAAATCGATTTTCCCATAATTTTTTGCATCTTTAATAATTATATGCAAAATATAATCTATGAAACTTTCTGTTATAAAAAAATTGCTTTTTTTATCATGCAAATCCTATAAGTGCTCATCTTTTTTGCTTTTTCCAAAAAGAGGGTGTACCCGGAACGCTTTAATATAAACAAGCCAATAGCAAAAAAGATAATAACATCTCTTTTGAAACGACGAGGTCTTGTTTTTTCATCTCCTTCTTCAAATACTGATTTGAAAATTGTTTTTCTCGAAATTTTTGGAACTGGAGAAGAGGACTGGGCTTGCTTGCGTGTACATGATGTACATGATAGACTTTGTTTTTCTACCCGCTGTTTTTCTCACTTTCCACACCCTGGAGAGAAGAGTAGGAGAGGAGTACTTGCAAATTGAACGTTTTTGTCGAGTTGTTTATTATTTTTTCGGATTCAGTGTGCGAGCCAAAAATTTATTTTTCTGTTTTTCTTTAAAATGACAACGTTTTGGAATAATTTCTTTCTTCAAAGAAAAGAAGTTCCGGGTTACGATGTAAGTCGTTTTACAAGTTTTTCTCAAAATTATAAAAAGGTCTTAGAATTTTAAAAAATGTCATGAAACATTTATGTTGTTAGCTTAAAAAATAAGAGGTCAAAATGCATACAAAAAAATATGATTAAAAATAACTTTAAAAAATTCATTTTAGTTAAATGTCAGAAGTGATCAATTTTTCCAGGTACTTAATGATCACTTAATCTACAATTCATAAAAATTGCTAAAGGGGGGAGGGTAAACTTTGCAGTAGCATCTCCGAAAGATATCGTTTACAGCATCATAACTTAAAAGATATTAATTTTAGTCGACTTTGAATTATGATATTTCTATCATAACTCAAAAGATATCATTTTCAATATCATAATCTAAAAGATATCACTTTTAGTCGATTTTGAATTATGATATTTTTATCATAACTTGAAATCACCATTTTTATGTATCTTTTCAGATATGATATCCAATTTAGTATCTTTTGCGTTATGATACTCATTTTCTTCAAGACTTAAAAAATTAGATAATTTTTCGCTAATTTTTGTATATTTTTAAAAACTTGGAAATTTTTATGAATATTTTTGAATGATTCGATTACTACTATACATATAATATTTTATCTTCAAAATTTCACCAAAAATATGCATAATTTTTGCCAAAAATTACAATAAATGACGCAAAGATGAGCAAAAAAGTATCTCAGAGATTCATTACATACAGACATATCAGCACTTGTGTGTTTCAGTTTCGGCGTCTTGATACTAAAGCACAGACTAGCCGCCGTTTTTTTGGTCGTTTTTCTTTTAAAATACATTTTGACGCCCCTTGAAGAAAAATGCGAGAAAATCAGACAATAAACAATTGCATGGCTATCTCTGTGTGTGTGTGGCCTAGGAAGCAAAAAAAATCTCGACTATGACCACATCGTCGCTGTACGTATGTGGTTTATGTCTTGGACTTTGGTGTCTTCTAAAAT
>JAQGCP010001332.1:0-12641 GCA_034699885.1 Acrobeloides thornei | reverse complement strand
ATACAAATTTTTTCGAGCGGCTCAAAAGTTTTCTTATATAATGCTAAAAACATCTAGTAAAAAGTTTTTTGAAAAAAATTCAATTTAAAATTTACACTTCGAAAAGGTTCCTTGTTAGGCTTAAACCTTAGGCTTAGGCTTAGACCTAGGTTTTACTCTCGGAAGCAATCGGAGAAGGGCGGATGACTTAGTGCTCGAACCGAAAAATCTCCTCTCCCCTCCGAACGTGATAGCGCTCGGTCTCCCAGTTTATTTTATTGAAAAATAAAGATCTTTATGTGAAAAACGCAACAAATTTCACATACAACTTAAAAGAGGGTGAAAATTATGGAAAGATCTCCGGAGACGGACTTCCGGAGTCTAAACGGAATATCTTTTTATGGTTGAGGAATTTTGACTTGGTGTTTGTTGCAAAATGTAGATCTCAATTAGCTCTATAATTTTGTAAAAACACCAAGGCAAAATTCCTCAACCATAAAAAGGAATTCCATTTCTACGCCGGAAGTCCGTCTTCGGAGATCCTGCTATGGTTTTCACTAGAGGTCGCAAATACGTCATGTCAACATTACGTCAACAGATTGACGGACTGTCAATTACGTTGACGTACTGACGGAACCCATAATCGATCTGTTGACGTTACGTGCACGTTGACGTAAATTGACGTAATCAACTATACTTCAAGTTTTTGCTCTTTAATCAGTTGGACAAAACAAAGAAATTTATTAAAAAATTTTTTGGCGTTGACTTTTCGAAAATTTTATATATTTTGTTGACTTTCGCCGAAGTTATCATAGAGAAAAAACTTAGTAAAATGAAGTTGATTTAAATTTCCCGCAATCTTACATCAACGTACGTACGTCAACGTCTGTCAATTTACGTCAATTCTGTCAATCCAATTGACGTACATTGACGCATTTGCGACCTCTAGTTTTCACCCCTCCTTTAATGTCTAACAACAGCCAATTTAAATTCTTGACTTTTTCCCGTCCTGAGAGTAGTACCATCTTTTCTTTTACGCTTGAATATAATACTATTGAAGTGTTCACGGAACTGAAAATCACAAGTACACGTTAATTAAAATAATTCCTTCTTACTTCCTTGTTTATCGAGATGAATATAAAAGCATTTGCAGAGCAATGAATAATCACTGCACAAGTGATCAACGCATACCATTCCATTGCTGAATTTCCGATGATTTTCGGAAACACTCGGAAATTTACCCAAGCAACTAAACAATTTTTGATAGTTAGCTAAGATCTATCTTACATAATATAAACATAGAAGTGCCTGCAAATTGCAAAGCATATCTAACTTCTTTGGATCTTCTTTTTGCGATAACATCTTGTTGCACATTTCCCGCAATTTTACGATTTGCTCGGATAATATAGATGTAAATCTATAAAGCAAAATAAACGGTTTATAATCTTTTAATATTAAACAAGAAATGTCTGTTTGCGTCACCGAATTTTGCAACCTTAAGTCCAATCCTGTTACGACTTAAATGTTTGAAAAGGGCTCGGTGAGAGAAGAAAAATGACATCAAAATTCTGGGGGTACTCCTCTGGAAAAAATTAAAAATTCAATTTTTCATTTTTGCCTTTTTAGGTTAGGTATTTAGTCAGAAATGAAATACGGTGTCTTCTTGGCACTGTTGGTAAAGCGTTAGTTTTGCAGTCAGAAAGGCGCAGATTCGATTCCCGTCCCCGCTAAATATTTTTGCTTTTTCAATAAATGTTCTTTTTTTGAAAAAATCGATTTATTTGAAAAAAACACGAAAATTGAATAGAAAGTGAAAACAATCGAAAAATTTTAAAAAATCGAAAAGATTCGAAAAAATAGAAAAAAATCGTAAAAATTCGAAAAAATTGAAAAAAATCGAAAAGATTTGAAAAAATAGACAAAATCGAAAAAATCGTAAAAATTCGAAAAATTTTTAAAAAAATCGAAAAAATTGAAAAAAATCGAAAGGATTCGAAAAAATATAAAAATTCGAAAAAAACTGAACTGAAAAACGCAAAAATTTTTGGGACAATCCCTTGAGCACCAAAGGCTCTCAGTCTCCCGATTCTATAAACAACTAACCGTAGCATAACATAATAAGGCGATAAAAGAAGATCCAGCATTCAATTCAAGCTCAAAAAACCAATCGACATAGTTAAAACCGTTATCGAGATATGCATAACCATAATCTCCAAACCAAATATAAACACTACAAATATGAATTATTCTTTCTTTGCTCAAGTTCAATACGTACCGACAACAAGGATAAATAAAGTTAGTCATAGCACCACAAGAATAGCCTAGAACATAAACTCCAATAGCAATTGCAAGAATGCGATTTCTTGTAAACATTGATGCATGACGAGGAAATACAACAGTGATTAGACTAAAAATTATCTTTCTAAGAAACCATTTATACTTCCGTCGCGTTGCGACAGTGCATTTGTTTGTCGCGCGACAAGTTGCGCGACGCAAGTTGTCGTTTATAGTCTGTCCCGTGACAAATCATTGGTGTGTCGCGCGATGCGTTGAGAGTTGGCGTTTATAGTCTGTTCCGACAGTGTTTTTTGTGTCACGCGGCATGTCGCGTGACGTGTCGTGAGTTGATGTTAATAGTCTGCAGCGCGACAGACTTGTCATGCAAGCGACTTGTCACGCGATAGAACTTGATTTGAAAAAACGTTTCTCTATCAATAGACCTCGGTGGTGCAGTGATAAATCAGTTACTCAGTGGTCATAAGGTCGCACGTTCGAATTCCGCTTGCAGCCAAATTTTTTGCCACTCCGCCTTGTGTCGCGCGACCTCGCGTGGTTAACACTTGCGACGTCGCAGACTGTCGCTCGACGTGTCACGAGACAACAACTATAACGACATTGGAAAAATTGTTTGCACTATAAACGTAATTGAAACGTGTTTAATTTGCTTGATTTGCAAGAATTGTTGTTTATTGAAACGAAAATTGTGTCACAGTTGGCTATGCCTAATTTTCGAGATATCTTTACCGATTGATTGAAATAACAATTTGCAAGAACATTTCTTCATACCAAAGTCCAATAAATAGAAAAGCAATGGCTTTTGCGCCAAACCCATCTTTTCCATCAGGAAACAAAAAGTCCTACAAATGAACTTGGTAAAAGGAACTCGGGAAACCAAGAAAAAAGAAAGAAATTTATCCATACCATTCTTGGTATATTAAGAGAGCTTGAAGCTAATAGAAAAATGAGAAATGCTCTCTCTCTTCCCTCATGAATACCGGGGTGGGAAGGGATGAATAGTTTTTTCCTAAAAAATCATCAAAATAATTTATCTGCTTTTTTGTTTTCCTTTAGAAAAAATAGATCTCCCTTCGTAATTTTATAGCCCGACTATACCACTTATGGTAATTTACTGATGTGATTTACTTACTTGTGCAATCGAACTAGGCCCAAGATAAAAACCGATGATTGACATATGACAGGCTTGACCAAACATATTCGCAAAGGCAAAAAAGTAGATGTGATTTGTTTTGGTCAGTCCACTTTTCCATATTACAAAAAGCACAGTAAGATTCAACAATGCAGAAGCACAAGCACCTAATGAAACAAGGGCTCCTACTATCACTGAAACGGTAGAAGCGACCATCTTCTGTTAGGGTATTTACGTGTGATATCAAATGAGGACAAATTTACTTTTTTTCATTTTTAAAAACATTCATGCCTACATCATTGACTCCGAATTCTCACGATCACGTCGTGGGAATTGTAGGTAACATATACATGTACTAATAACATGTACTAGTTAATAAGTTTGATTAAGTTTGTAGGAAGTAAAATAACTTTAAAAAAATTTCTCATGCGTAAAAAGGCGAGACCGATGACGCGGGAAATTGAACTTACTTGCTACAGACAGCAATGAACCCCTTATTTTTTAGGTGAAAAACACGAATATGACAATAAAAAATCTGAAACTCGATATTTGAAAGAGAAAAATGCGTTTGAAAATCAGTGATTTGTGTTTTTTTACCCAAAAATCCTGAGCTTTTGGGGAAATAGTGGTCTAATTTTTTCAAATCAACGCGAAAACTTATTTTCTCGCGTATACTGGAGGTTTTGATAAACGAGGTATCGATTGGTGAAGGTTTCAGAAGCTAAAAAATTTTTTCTGACCTACCTGCCCTAGGAGTTTTTAAAAAAATCCTGCTGAAAATGAATAGTTTTGAAATTTTTTTCAGATTTTAGTGGTTTCGAATGTAATATAGTTTTTCCATGCGGGGAACATGAATTCGAGCGATTTGGGCCGTTCTGGATCGAATCTGACTGTGTTTTGGTTGAAATACCATTGCTGGAGTGCCCCCAACTGGAGGTACCTCAGCAATTTTGAGGTACCTTCAGTTCTAAAAGGACTGCGCCTAGTGAAGATTAAGTTCTGTATGACGATCCCAAGAATTTCGACCCTTCTGGAAAAGTTCTGACTGAAATTTTCAACCGCTGTTTCCGGAAACTCAAGCAGCGATTCAAGAAGCCACTCTCGATGTACGAGTATTCTCTTCAAATTCTCGCTTTTGCCGAAGATTTGGTTGCCTCTGGTTGCCAGTTCTCGTTGGGTATAATAATTTCTTTTATCAGCAGCCTTCTCCACCGCCTCCACCACCACCACCAGCGCCGCCGCCACCGCCTCCTCCACAGAAGAATCGCTCTAAAATGGATTTTTTTAAACATAAAGACTTTGGAATTTACTTTTACGACTGCCTCCGCCACCACCTCCACCGCCTCCCCATCCACCACCTCCACCTCCGCCGCCACCGAAAAATCCACTGACATCACTTTCTACAAGGCTTCGCTCTAAAATGGATTTTTTTAAACATAAAGACTTTGGAATTTACTTTTACGACTGCCTCCGCCACCGCCGCCTCCTCCGCCACCGCCGCCGCCTCCTCCTCCACCGCCTCCACCGAAGAATCCATAACTACCCACATCTCGTTCTTTTCGAGCCGATGGAGCGAAATCTTCAGAATCTTCTTGAGCCCAAGTTTGGATCACCACAATAGCGAAAGCAATCAGGAAGAGAATCTTCTTCATCGTAGTTATGAAAGTACACAAACTCGAATGATACTCCACAAGAACCACTGCTTAAATAACATCTTTGAATCGAAAATTTTTCTATAGATTACTCAATTGTTGTCGTTTTCGAGTAATCAAGTGTAATTTGTACTTAATATTTTTAATTTTTAGATGTTTTTTGCCCTTAATTTTTCAACATGACTTTTCTTGATTAATTTCTTTTCGAATATTTTTATTGATAAGAAAGTTGTGTTTTTTAATTTGAGAATTTTCTATGATTAACAAATAATTTACATGTTTTTACTCGATCTGACTCATCATGACAAAAATTCGTTCTATCTTATGTATTTACATTAATCAGCTTACTTTTTATGTTGCTTCGGTGGATTACATCATTTGTAAATTTTTTAAAATATGGAAAATGCGGTCTCACAGAATTTTAGAAAATATTATGAAAAGAAATTAATCTCAAATCGACTTTATTTTGATCGCCTCGAATTTAAAGACTCCCCATGGCTGGACGAGCTCAGCCAGCTATTTACAATAATCAGCTTACTTTTTATGTTTGTTTTCACACAACACAATCAATATCTCCAAAAACTATAACTTCAGGCTCGAACAAACTATAACGTTTTTCAGGCTGGCCGCAAGTTGTGTCGTACTTTGGTGTCGTACCGTTGTACCATTCTGTCGTACCGTGGTACGACAAAAAGTACACTAACTTGCGATCTCGAGTCGTACTTTTTAATGCATTTTGAATGAAAAAGGGCCAGCCTTACAGAGAGATTTAAAAAAAGTGCCGGTTACATGGCAAAGTGCAAGTGGCGCCAACTGCACGCATAAGGTCGAGGGTTCGATCCCGAACCCTCGAGCCATGTCTTTTTGCAGTGTCCAAAATCGATAAAAATTTTGCCTAGGGGTATTTTTAGCCCAAAAACACGATGTGCGAATTTTTAAAACTTTTTTGGCCCATTGTGGGGGGGGGAGGTACATGTCCTGTCATGAGTTGTCGCGCGTGAGCTCAGCTATCCAAAGACTCAAAACCATATCTCAAATATTTAGGATTTACGAGTTATGACAATGTTTTCTGGCCACGTCCTACAAATTATAAATGATGTTTTATTCTTAAAACCCGCATGACCGTCGCCTACAAGGTTATATTATGCTGCAGCTTGACGAGCTTGAACGGCGCAAAGAAAAAAAATTTGGATCAGCTCGTCTTAGTCGAAAATTCAAAATACTAGAGACATATTTTGACATATACAAATTTTGGACTCACAGTAAACATTTAGAACTTTGCATCTCCGATTTCGACCAGACATACGACACTTTTTATCCATGGTGGGAGTACTAAAAGACCGTAAAAATCTTTTCCAACTGACACTCCATAGGGAGAAAGAGCCCAAAATGTGGTTTTTCGGGTCAAAGTTAGGGTTCAAAGATACCATCTAACTTGTTATGGTTAAAAGCTTTTTCGCTAATTTGTTTTGCCTCTATTAGAGGATGAAAAGACGCAATTTATGATATATTAACTTTGGCATAAGACTTTTATCTTCATGGCTAAAAACGTCTATCAAAAATGATACCATTTTTCTTAAAGGGGGAGTCAACTTTGCAGCAGCACTCGGGAGACCATTTCTAGCAGAGTTGTTATCATAACTTTTGATAGATAAATCCGTTTGACTTGGTTTTGGTGTCATTTTGAAGCTCAGATTCTGAGTCATTTTTGAGAAAATTTCGAAAAATAAAATTTTTCGATTTTAGACCACGTTCAATGGACTATAAGAGCCTAAGTAGTTCCGGAAGGAGCATTTTGCAAAAAGAAAAGTAGCAAATCTAAAAAAGCAAGGATCAAAAAACGTTGTTAAATTTAGAAAAATATAACAAAAGGAATAGATTTTAGTCATTTTGTGCTTTTATGTACTCACAATATGCAATCTTTAATCATTCTTTGGAGTGGCAAGTCAGAAAATTAAAAATAATGATGCTTTTTTCGACTTAATGGGCCAGTTCGTTAGAAAAATTGTCATTTTTATTTATATGTATAATACAATGAGTTATAATGAGGTTTCGGTGATTTTCTTCTTTTTTTATGAGCATCGATGTGTATAGGGACTACAAGAGCCGCTGCAACAATCAGTTTGTTTAGTACAACTAGTGCCCATTGATCGGCAAAGATTCCTATTCATCAAATAAGACTAAATATGTTTTACATTTTTAAAAATTAGATAGAAGAGCTTACATATCGCTTTTTGACGTCTACAAAATCTGGTATATCCTGAAAAGACATAATACCAACGGTTGAAAATGTCAGCATGATGAACAAAAGAATAAAAAATTTCATTTTTCGAGGTGCAGAGGTATGGATATGAGTGTTGCAAAAAGGTATTAAAATAAAGATTATCATACCAATGTTGCTATTTACGAAAGATTTTTATGTAAACATAAAGATTACCGAAAATTTCATGTGACAAGAGTGAGGATAAATGGGATAAGCCTATGAAATAAACATCCCGTGAAGATTTTTACCGGTAAAAATAGCCTAAATGATCAAATGGTCGAATTTTCATTTTTTGCTTCGCAGGTTCATCAAAACAAAGATGGATCTACGGAAATTCGCCGAAAGATTTGAATTTGTAAAAAGTTAAAAAACACTTATAAATAGGCTACAGTTCGAGATACAGTTCAAAAATTGATTTCTTTTTAGTAAATCGATCTAGTCCTTCAATTGATCTAAGACATCATCGACCATTCATTCATATTTTATTTTTGGCCGATTTATGATAAAGATAAACATTTTTGGCTCGGATATGAAAATTTTCATTCAGACTTATCCCGAAAACTGTAAGGGAGAATCCTAGTATATTTTGGTATATGGGATTTGATATTTTCTTATCATTTTCATGGGCATCTCCGTTAATTTCAAAATCCTACTACATTAAACTTGTAATGTGTGTCTATCTGCCTAGACGATCTCGGGAACGCTTGATTCGAAACCAGTTTTGAAAATCTATTTTTCCGTTCAAAGGTAATTTCCACCCACTGCTCGGCTCGATTTCGCCCGGTTCTATTGACTAATAATTCGTTTTTTTTGTCAAACTTACTTTAAACCCTAGCACTTACTCTTTTAATTCAATTTTCGACGTCAGAATTTTTTGAAATATCAAGAAATTCTCCAGAATTTACAACATTTATCAAGATTATGGCAAACACTATGAATAAGTAAAAATTCATTGTAGAAAGTTTCAAAATGAGTTAATCTGAGTAATTCAGTGTGGTAATATATTATCATTTAAAATTTTTATACAAAGTAAATAGCTCTTATTTTTTTGGAATTTTAGAGCTCGGATTAGCACGCTGAGGCGTGAAAATCCTAATAAAAATATGACTATCAGTCGGAGGTCTCAGTAGCACAATGGTAGTGCACTTGGACGGTAGCCAGGAGGTCCAGATTCGAGTTTCGGTCGAGTACGAAAACTTTTGCCCAATTAAAAAGTAAATAGTAAACATAGAGATTACTGAAGGTTTATAAGATAATAACAAATCATGAATAAATTTATAAACTTTTATTACGAAAATAAAATTTTAAATAGATAAGGTTAAAAATGAACATGATTGGAAATGTAAACTTCCGCTACTTAAACATTTTATAAACAAAACAAAACAATTTATCTAATATTATTAACTGTAAAACCAATGGTTGCAATTGATATTCTTCTATTATTAGCGCTTGGAACACCAAGATTTGATTTGACTTGAATCGCTTGTGTAACAGAAGTGGCTTGAATAATAGTCGGTTGAGTGTTGGAGGAAACTTTATACTTTAGAATTTTTGAGAATAAACTTTGTATAGCCCTAAAAATAAAAAAGTTAGTATCAAAATATGACTAGTTTGTTAGAAAGACTGATTTGCTATATTATGAGCTTTGAGGATCGTCCACATATTACGTTATCAAAATTTTCGCTTTTTTTAGACCCCACCCCTCCTCATCATCAATCTTCATCATGGGACTTACCCCCACCGTCACCATCATCATTAGCAATATATATGTAACTTCTTGATGATGATGTCATCATGACTCTTCCTCCATCATCAACCGTCATCATTTCGGTCACCTCTCCCCCTAACCTGATGACGTAATATATGGACGGTTCCTTGGCTTAGAAAATTTGAAGAGCGATTGGGCAGTTGTATACTCTCCCTTGTTAGCGAGAAAGTTTTAAGGATCGCGATGCTGAGAACAAAAATAAAGCTCTGTATAATTTTTTCAGCTTATGATTTATCTTGCAAGTGTCGGGTGATCCTGTTGAAGGGTCCACCCTTGCTGTTCTAAATGCGCTATCTTTCTGACAATGGCTATATGAGGGGTAATCTTACACTTCCCTATAACTACTCTATAGGCCCATCACACCCTGTACATACCTTTTGTAAGGTTTAATAAAAAAGATTGTCATCAATCCGATTATTATTGGCTGTAAATAGATCATAAACATAAAGCACGAACCGATCACATTTGAATATTTAAATTTATATACGTATAAAAGCATAAATAAAACTGCCGGAACTCCGAAACCAGTTACAAATATCAACGATTCCAACAGTAAAATATAGATCAGATTTTTATATAAGGTAATAGTTTGAGGCCGCAATGTCTTTTTTAGTTGCTGAAGTGTTCGATAAATTAAAAATTTGATTACAAAACCACCAACTACCATACCGAGTAAAACAACAAAAATGATACAAGCGGGCATTATAGGGATATCCTGCAATTATTTATTTGATTTATTTTTACCCTTAATCTCGTTTCAAACAAACTGGCTTTCCATTCAACGGAGTCCCTATATACCTCTCCCCAGATCTCAAAGTACTTTAGTGGGGAAGAAAGAACAAAACTCACCTTAAAACCAATAACTGTCCTATTTTGAATGTTTTCATAAACTTCTTGACAACACTCTTTATAAAGCTCTTTTAATTCTATATCACTAATAAAGTGGCTACTAACAGACCATATAAAAATTGAGCTAGCTGTTCCAACTAATATCATATGAACAATGAACCCACCTTTTAGGTGTTCTTGTAATACCATTCTTCCAATTTCAATACCTTTAGTTATCAGGAAATTATGTGCAACGTGTCCAGTTCCATCGGTTTGTATATAACGGTAGATAAACATGAGTATTGTTACATATACATAAACAACTATGATGATCAAAATAATGCTGGTTAAAATATAGTAATAGTTTCCCCAATGTACTGGGAAATATTTTAGAACTCCGTCTAAAGAAATATTTTAGAACTCCGTCCCAGTAGCAAATTTTTGCTACAACAATCTCATAAGGTTGGTGGTATCTTTAATCTCATTTTTAAACATTTATTACCGAAAACCAAGCCTGGGATAGGAAAAATAAACCTAGGCTGAAAAATTGCAACAAAAATCTCTAGCAAATAAGTGCAAATAAAGTTCACGGCCAGGTACCATTTATAAACACCCATCTCTTTTGGTGACTTTTTAATTATGGCCCAAATTAGACTTAAAATCAATATAGTTGATAGAATAAAAATCATCCATGTTATGATATCGAAAATACTTTCGAAAAGGTTACTAGTAGCATATATAGCTATTGTAGAATTGTCTCCCATTTAGTTTGATTAAAAAAATTTGCTCAACTAGTTAATAGAAAACAAGTTTAGTAGCAAATATTATTAAAAGAAATTGCAAGTTGTTAAGTGAAAATATTTTTCCGATTCCAGGTGTAAACTTTCTTCGGGGAGAATTTTGATCAGAAAGTTGTAAATAGCCGAATTTAATGTAAATCTCAGAATTTTTCACCTGATATAAGAGAAAGAAAATCTCATGTTTTCGTAGAATTTACCAAACTCAAGCCAAAACATGAATTGAACCCAATCTATAGTCGAAATCGATGAGATATCGCATTTTTACTAAATTCCAAGACCCAGCGGTCTTTTACGGGTTAAGCTAGTCAATATTAAAAAGATACAACTTGTTAATATGCAAGGTAACATATGAACACAATTGGAAATGTAAACTTCCACATTTTATTGCATCTTATAAAAACATAACAATTTATCTAATATTATTAGTAACTGTAGCACCAACGCTTGATTTGACTTGAACTTGAATCCTTTGTGTAACAGAAGAGACTTGAATTATAGTTGCTTGAGTTGTAGGAGAAACTTTATATCCTAGGATTCTCGACAATAATTCTTGTATAGCCCTAAAAACCCAAAAGTTTGTACAGTTCTAAATTTTCATATTTTCTAAATTTTCAAGAAATGGAGCAAAATTTTTTTGTATATATGGTACTCCATTGATTCGCCATAAAAAATACACTCTATATACCTTTTATAAGATTTAATGTATAAAATTGTCATTAATCCAATTATTAATGGCTGTAAATATATCATAAACATACAGCACGCACCGATAATATTTGAATATTCAAAATTAGATATGTAAAAAATAGAGTATACTACCGCCGGAACTCCAGCACAAGTGACATAGATGATCAATTCCAGAAGTAGAATGTTGATCAGTTTTTTATACAAGTTATACGTATGAGGTCTCAATGTCTTTTTTAGTTGACGAAGTCTTCGATAAATTAAAAATCTGACTAGAGAACCACCAACTAACCCAAAGAGTATAACAGCAAAAATGATACAAGCGGTTATTATAGGGATATCCTGTAATTATTTGTTTTATTTATTTTTAACGCTCATCCCGTTTCAGACAAACTGATTTTCTATTCAGCAGGGTTTGTTTACTAACACCACTCCCCAATAACGTAGCTGGAGGGGGACAAAGGGAATAGGTGCCCCCACCATTCGAGCCGAAGAATTGAAAATAATCCCTAATCATAAGGGTTCCCCTTATGTTTTTTGGGAAAAAACGACCTTTTGGGGTAAGTGCCCCCACGGCGCAAATTTCGCACTGAAGGCTCGAAAAGAACATGAAGGTGGACCCTTATTGGAGGAGGGGGGTGTAAAAAAAGAGCGTAAAAATGTTTAAAATTTTCCCAGAGGTCCCCTCTCCCCCCCCCCACCTTGCCGACCTATGAAGTATAATCACATTTTCTTGACAATTTTATAGGATTTATGGGGGAAATCCAGTCAATTTTAGGTAACAAATTAGAATTTGAAGATATTTGCGTTATGGCGAATGTTTTGTGGCAAAGTTGGCTATGCCCATTCTCATCTATACTCCCCCATGTGCTACAATTCTCACTAATCTGTAAAGTATTTTTTTGATCGATTTTTAAGCCTCGTTGCTGACCCGATGTCCACCTACTCCTTTATACCATAAGTGAACATACAATATGTTTTTCCAACTTTTTAATGTCAACTTGATTGTAAGCCCATAGAAGTGTCGGGATGTATGAAAAAATAACTCGAGCTATATTTGCTACCATGTCTGCTAGCAGATTTGACACAAATAGCTTTTAAAAAAGTTATATACAGAAATATCAGTGTATGTCTTTTCAATAAATAATTTTAAAAAGTTCAGCCACAGGTTTCGTTGATCGGTGATTTCCAGACCGTCCGATTTATGCCGATTTACCGTCCAATTTTATCCAGACCGTAT
>JAQGCP010001331.1:0-12651 GCA_034699885.1 Acrobeloides thornei | reverse complement strand
TTTAGAGAGGTTAGAAAATTCAAAAAATACACGTAAAATCGATGGTATTGAGCTTCGGACATGGTTTTGAATTTTTTTAGGGATCGAATTTTGACTCAAAATGACTTTAAAAACTTTCCCATGCGTTAATCTCACTAAATAAATTCAACTTGAAGCGCTTGGATAAAAATCATCTTGGGTAAAAATGATGTTTTACTATCGAAGGACGCTTTTTGGCCTTTTTTCTATATAAAATGCTGTACGAAAGGAATCTTTTTCATAACTCAAATTTTCACGCAAAAATCCATTTTTGATGCGATTTTTTTTCAGTATATGGTTTTTAAATATCTAGATTTTATTTTTAAAACGATTCTGATGTCCATACCTATTGGGAAATATGAGTTCTAGAAAACCTATGGCGGTCCCTAGGCTCATGCAAAAAAAACTTCAATAAATTTTTTTAAATATTACAAAAAGAAATACTCGATATTATATCCAAAAATATTACAAAAAAATATTTATATTACAAAAAGAAATATAAAATATTACAAGAAAAAATATTTTCGTCATAAAAAGCTTCAAATTTTCATAAGAACCCTAAATAAGTCTATTTTGAAAATTTTGATGGGTAAATCCTACCCCTTGGTAACCATACAAATATGATGGCGGGAACCGAAAAAATCGCAAGTTTCGATACCGGTCTCAATCACAGGTGGACAAAGGGGGAGTCTCCCCCCCCCTAATCAATTCGGCAAAAAGACCAAAAATAGGGACCAATCCGGTATTGGAGCGGCCGGGTTGGTCAATTAATCAAAATTTTCCATTTTTCAACAAAAATGGCCAAAATTTCCATTTTTTCACCAACAATTTGTCATTTTCTGAACATTTTCAGCTTAAAAACAAGTATTTTTCAAAAAAATTTTCGCCTGCGGCGCTTGTTTTTTCCTTACTTATAAGGAATTTTACCTAAAAAATTTCAACGCGTGGAGTGCGTCGACCAAAAAAAAGGTCGCCAAAATTTTTGGGACCCAACCCAGTATAAGACTTCCTTCTATCCCCTATTTGTCCATCTACGGTCCCAACCACACGTGGGCGAGGGAGGAGGGGGTAACATGATGGGGTTGTGCTGTATCCGGGGGGATAAAGGAGGTAATTACCCCCCCCCCCCTCAAATTTTTAAAAGTCGAAAAAAATCATAAGGGTCCCCCCTTATGATTTTGCCAAAAAATTTTCAAAATTTCATAATTTTTCTACACAAATTTCCCATTTTTTCAACAAAATTGTCAAAAATTTTCCAATTTTTTCATCTAAAATTGTAATTTTCTGAGCATTTTCAGCTTAAAAACAAGCATTTTCCAAATTTCCCTTTTTTCAATAAAAATGACGAAAATCTGCTATTTTTCACCAATGTTCCAGTACCGGTCCGACCCCCCCCCCAAGTAGCAAATTTAAAAAGCTGGCAATATGGTACAAAGTCCAATAACAATTGATACCAAAGGTGGCGTTTTGCCAATTCTACTTGTATTCTTTAATTTTAATTTTTTATTTTTAAGGACTATCTTCAAGCAGTAAAAAAGATACTCGAAGGTGATGACGATGTTGAAGATAACAACAAGTTTTATTGCAAAATCTACTCCGATGAAGAGTACAAAATTAAAAAGCCAGCTGGTCCATGGTCTGCTAATACTCTGGCTTCAATTATTCAAGACATGATTGCAACTGCAAGAGGATTGAGCCCAAGAGGGACTCAACTATCTTATCAACTCACGCCGATCTATGCACTTCGTTCATACATTCCACATTTGAATCTTTTACCCATCAACTTGAATCCGTTTCCAAAAAGCCATTACAAAGAACTTTTGAAAAAGCATATTTCACTGCAAGGACATTTAGCAAAACTGTATGATTTGGAAAGCGACGTGAAAGAATTTTCCATACTTCTAAATGATTCATCTATTAGCTATGTAGAATCGACAATAACAGAAATTTCAAGGGAACATAATGCTGTCAAGCGAGCAGTTAGCAATTTTGTTGTTTCATATCGCACGCAAGAAGAAGGCGATTATAATTGGAAAGATGTAATAGAAAAATACGATAAAACTATTCAGCATATTCACACTTTTGTCAACACCGATATGAAACCCTTCTGTGCCAAGGTACTATATTATCACCAATGGAAGAAAAATGCAAATTTCCAATATGTCGGCAAAAATGACAACTACGAAGAGGTGATTCAGAAACTTAGAGAGTGTTATGCACTTTTTTGCAATTGGCAAGAAGCCGATGTTACTGCTGAAGGCGAGTTAGCAAAATTTAGCACACTTTTGGCGGATAACAAACATTGTGTTTTTGTGGATCAGGATGTGACTGAAGGAAATTTTCCCGGTCAGAGTCGGATGTGCTTGTACAAAAATGGTGTTTTAGCAGATGAAGATCTATTGTGCCGCTATGTTGAAAAATTTGTTGTTTGTATTGCACAAGCTACAGAAAATAAAATTGGCATAGACAAAATCCCCGATGATGCGGTACAACTAGAAATTGCTTGTCCGAAATCTCTTAAACAACATGGATGTAAAAAGGTTGCTCATTTCTGGTATTGTAAAGCATGCTACGAATGCTACTATTACCATAATGGATTCTTCATTTGTCGTTGTGGGCGCGCTTCAGCATTCACTTTTGAATTTCGATGCAACGATTCAGTACATGGTAGCGAGTTTCATAAATACGATCGTGGAGTCTTGAATGAAATAATCAAAAAAATTCCGCCTATGGTAGACCTCAATATTTTAGTTCTTGGAATGTCCGGAGTTGGAAAATCCACATGGCTTAATGGCTTAGCTAACTATTTATCTTTTTCGACACTAGAACAAGCTAGATTGTCACCAAAACCGGTTGTTCTAATCCCAACTGCATTTACTCTTAAAGCACAAAGAATCAAAGTGGGTGAAGACTCCAATCTAGCTAAATATGAAAATCTTAACGTCGGTGATTCTGCTACAACTACTGCTCTGGGTCATGTTTTCGTTACAAGAAATCTTCGTCTTCGTTTTATCGACACTCCAGGAATTTGTGATACAGCCGGTGCTAACCAAGACGACAAAAACATGGGATTGACTTTAGCATACTTGGCAAAATACAAAGAATTGCATGCCATTTGCATTCTCCTCAAACCCAACGATTCACGTTCGAACATCATATTTCGCTATGGTATCAATGCACTTTTGGCTAATTTGCATAAAGACGCAGCTCGAAATCTCATCTTTTGCTTTACAAACTCTAAAGCAACATATTTTAAGAAAGCGGAAACTCATGAAATGCTAGTGGAGCACCTCAAATTAATAAAGGATGTAAAAATTGAGTTAAAGGACGTCAACATTTATCATATGGACAATGAATCCGTTAGATATTTATATGGCAGGCGGGAAGGAGTGAATTTTGATGATGATGAAGTTGAAACCATCAAAAAGAGTTGGAACTTTTCACAAAAAGAAATTGCGCGTTTAGTCAATTACATCAAATCTTTAAAACCACACAATATGGACGACACAATTTCATTGAATCAAGCTCGGCATCTTATTTTGCTTTTAACAAAACCTTTGGCTGATATTACAAGAAATATTCAACAAAATATTCTATCGCTAAAAGAAAAACACGATGAGCTGAAGCGCCTTGAAGGAAATGAACAAGATCTTCGAGCTAGATGTATGATCCCACAATTTGAAATTGAAACGATGCCATTAGGACATCCACGTACAGTATGCACATCACCAACATGTGTTCAAACACGTACTGTTGGGAATTCAAATGTCGTACAAGCTCTTTTCACTAAACATTGTCATCCACACTGTCATTTAGCGGGTGTCGTTCCAGATCGTTTTCCTGATCCAAATCTTCGAAATTGCTCTGCCATGAACAATGGTACATGTCGAGAATGTGGCTGTAGCTATGATGTGCATATGCATATTACTTATGACCAACGGCTAGTTTGCAATAACATTAGCGACCCAAGTGTCGAAGCGGTTTTTTCACAAAAGAACAACGAGAAAGCTGGAATTGAAAAAACAATCCATGTTACTGAAGAAAAGATTAAACAATACGAGAGTGAACAGAAAGTTATTACAGGTATCAGAAACACGTTTTACCAGTGAAAAACACACACAGGAGTGGAGAAAAAGTATGCCACCGAGCGCCTCCAAATACTTCCTACACAAAAGGAAAGCATAGTTCTCTTAGTAAGCCTCCGGACCGTCATAACCCTTTGAGCGCATAAATCCGATATAGGTCATTCTTTACCGGTCATTCCTTACCGAGGATGGATGGGTAGGGAATGACCGATAAGGATCAACAGTAAGGATGAGGAATGACCTATTGCCGTTTGGTTTGTTCAGATGTATGAAACACATGAAATTGATTAAACACTTGAAATAATTTAAGACAAAATTTAACCAAGTAAATAACAAAAATACAATTATATAACATTAACAAGGTACTTTAAGTTGAGGAACGAGTTGTTTAGGTGGATCTTTTAAGCTTTTCGAGGTTTGTTAAGCGCTTTGAATAGGTTTAATAGATCGAATATATCGAGCTGGTTAGACTTGAATTACGCAAGAATGAGGGCCCTAAGCGTCATAATTTATCTTTAAGTTATAAGCACGAGTACAAAGCGCGAAAGTTTCACCACTGAGGTATCTCTCACACAGGTATCCACTAAGGATAGAGCACACAGCTCTCGCACGAAGCTCTCTGTAAAATAGCAGTTTCGGGCCTTGCCTCGAACTTATAAAGCTTTCGCAAGCGTACTATTTCGCTTTTTGTAATCGGATCGCCTTTTATCATCTCAACGAATCGCCGCGGGTTTCTTAGGCTCTCTTGGCCACCAGAATTCGTGCGATTTACTGTTTGTGCTTGATGAGACTGTATGATTTCTCTGATCGCCTGTCATGGCTTTGTTTGAGCACTATTGCTTGCTGGATCTGCTCTGAATTTTTCGTAGAGTCGTCATTCGCAAGCGAGCATTGATTGTTTCGCATTTGACCGCGAGACTTGTGACAATTTGCATGGCGAAGCCGTGCAAAGCGTAAAGTCTTAAAACATAACAATAAATATGCAAATTAAACAATTAAATACCAATTAACAACCTCAATATTTATTAAATATCGCTGGATGACTTGTTCAGGCAGCTTTGTCGAATTCCTCTTCACATTCAGACAGCTCTTGAATAACAACAATTTGGGCCAAAGAATGGTTCTCCGCCGTATACAATTCCCGATAAACATCTAGATAGTCGAGGAACTAAGTACTTTCTTCGACTTCGCCTTGGATCTGCAGCTGATGAAAGTGTCCTATCAATTCGTCCACTTCTGAATCTTCTACTGCCTAAAAACTTCGGTAAGAAAGAGAATGGAAAGCTTATCTCTTCTTCTTCGACTACGAAACCAGCCTTCCTGAAACAATTTCTCACCGCTGCCGGCTTGACTGATTCCCACGCGCTTTTAAGGAAGCGTAGCGCCTGCAGGAGGTTCGGACGGAAGTCCTTTCTTTATCATTCTTCGCGATTCGCTATCGTAGCAATAACTTTCGGTAGTGGACTTTGACGTTTTCAATAACTCCTTGATCACACGGCTAAAAAAGATCCATACAATCAACGAAAAACTAACGTACCTGAGAAGCTGCGGTGGTGTTCGGCGAAAAGAAAGCGTTATGTTGTTCAGAGCTACATCTTTTGGGTAGCTAGAGCAGGAATTTTTGCTTCTCTGCTGCTTCAGCCACTTTAGAAGTGATTCTTCCATCTCGGGATGTTTTCCGGCTTTCAGTCGTGCCCGCTTTGCATCGGATCCCGCTTCGCTGGCTCTTGAAGAATCCGTATGATGGTCGATCGAGGAATTTTATATGTCCTCGATAATTTGCTATTGTAAGTGCCATTGGTCGCATCGATAATAATCATTAGCTTCGTCTCAAGCATAATGCTTTTTCGCTTTGCGTCGAAGTGCTCATTTAAAAGGCTAAAAATGACAAAGAAATGATTTTGTGCAAAAAAATACGAAAGTGTGCTTAAAAACAAAGTTTTTTGAAGGGGGTGTCACTATATCGAGGGAGCATTGTATTTCATAAATTTCGTATGTTTCATGCATTTGAACAGACCAAACGGTCTGTTTTTTCACCCTGTTGTTTTTACTAAACAATTTGATTTAATTTATAGATACCAGTTGCCTATTTGGCGCTTTTCTTAAAAAACATGCCATCATTCCTTATAATGACTCGTTTGAAGACTATGTCAATTATAACATAAATGAAGAAACTCAAATGCTTGATTCTAGGCTTCCAGAAGAAGTTATGAAGTCACGAAAAGCAAAAATTGCAGCTTTAAAACAAGCACTTGGTGAATATTTGGAGCAAAAAAGCATTATTTCGAAATCAAAAGATAGTATCATAAACAAGTTTACACCAGAGGATATTGAAAAACATGCACAAAAATTATTTTCATTGAAACTCACAGGAGAAACCATTAAAAAGATTTTCGATCAATCAAATCAAAATGTTTCAAACCTTCGTGATTCAGAAAATACCTTTAAACCAAAACAGCAAGATATTGAGCAGTTTAATCAGGCTCTTCAAACAAAAGATTCGGTATATGCTCAATTTTCGCTAGCACCGGAAAAACTCCCCATGGATATTAGTGTCGAACCAATAAAGAAGCGTGAAGGCGAAAATGGATGGGTTTTGTATATTGTAGATAAATTTTATTGGCTTGTAGGCAAGCGTTCAACTAAGAACGATGGTGGAAGCTTAGATGACAATAAAAATGAAGAAAATACTTATGAACACGTTGGTAAACTGCAAGATCATACAAATTATGACAATTCTCCATATCCTAGAGATTATGGTCATCCTCATAACAACCCAAGAAACTTTAACCCACAAAATAGACCACCATTTAGTGGTAAGGGGCAGTCCATAAATTTCGTTTGAGAGAGGGTGGGAAGGGGTTCTATGGTTGTCTAACGAAACCTGTTTCAAAGCTAAGTTAGCCGACACATGGGGGGGGGGCCAGCCGAGTGCTAAAGTTTCAACCAAAATACAATAAATGTAGTATAAATTTTTCTATCTTTATATAAAAAATTTCAAATTCTGCTATTTTTCACAAAAAATCGTAATTTTCTGAGCATTTTCAGCTTAAAAACAAGTATTTCTAATAAATTTTAGTCTGCAGCTCTGGACTTTTGCCTTGGTACTATTGAACTTTGTGGACCCCACCCAAATTTTTTTTCAAGGTTTTCATATAGGGGTAATTTTATGCGTAGAATTCAAATTTTGCATTTTTAAAACGGGAGAAATTTCCTATACCCCGTTGGCACTTATTAAAATCAGTATGTTCATGATGAGTCATAGTAAAAAGTCCTATGGCCCATTGTGAACAGTGGGCCATAGGACAAAATCATTATACAAAAAACGAATTTTCAAGTAGAAAACAATGTTCCCTTGAATCATTTAGTAATTTTACCTACGACTCAGTTTTGGCATAATGATTTTGTCCTATGACCCACTTTGAACATAGTAATTTTTACTATGACTCATCATGAGCATACTGATTTTACGAAGTGACTTAAAACGGGGCTAAGGAATTTTTTTCGTTTTAAAAATGCAAAATTTAAATTTTACGCATAAAATTACCCCTTATATGGATACTTTGAAAAAAGTTTTTGGGTGAGGTCCACGAAGTTCAATAGTACCATTGCCTTAATTCAAGAATTTCAACAAAATTTTCAACGAAAATTAACTTTTCTAAGAATTTTCAGATTAAAAAAAATTTTTTTCAAAAAAAATTTTTTCGAGATGTCGGTGCGAAAAAACTTAAGGGGGAATAAGGTGACTTTTGAAAATTTATCAACACCATTGCCTTAATTCAAGAATTTCAACAAAATTTTCAACGAAAATTGAAAAAATCTCATTGGTACCCTATTATGTTTCTGCCCAAAATTTTGGAAAATTTTCGGAAAAAAAACATAAAAAGACCGAGGTAAATTTTTGAAAATTTTCGGAAAATGCTAGCGTTTTTAGGGGGAGGGGGAAGCAAAATAAATCTAACGGTTGCTAACATGGGAGGGGAGGGATCTAAAATCCGATTTTTTGCAAACGTAAATTATGGACGGCCCTTATTTAAGTTTTAATAAACTATTCTTTTTATCTAAACTAATACATATTTTTAGATGCCCTTCCACAAACTCCACAATCATGGCATTATCGAATGCCACTTCCGCCTAATCTAAATTATCCACCTGGGCCTAACTCATGGCACGATTACAATCCATATGGACAATACTATTATCCCGGTTATCCTTATGATCCTAATTTTGCACAACAACAGCAACAACAACCATATACACCACCTTCAAAAGATTCAAAACAACATAAAAATAAAAAACAATGAATATTAACAATGTAAACTTTTTAAAACTAATTATATGGCAATAGGGACGAATATACCGCACAAAAAAATTCCGCACGGATCTTCCGCACATTAATTTTCCGCACGGATCTATTGCACAGGATTTTCTGCACATTTACACACCCGCACGGAATAACCGCACGAATTTTCCGCACAAGGATCTTCAGCACGGATCTTCCGCACCTTTTTTGCGTTGCCTGAATTTCAATAAAATTGTGTTTATTGAAACGATTGGCAAAAAATCTTTAAAACATGTGAGAAAAAAATTCAAAAATATGCGGAAGATCCTTATGCGGAAAATTCTTGTGCGGAAAATCCGTGCGGTCATTCCGTGCGGAAGATCCTGTGCGGTCAATTCCTTAAAAAACAGTGCGGTGCATTCGTTCCTACTGCCAATTATATTCGATTTGATATTCTAAATAATTCTTTTTCAAATAAATTTTTCATCTTTATAATTTTTATTAACTCGTCCTCAAAAGATTCCAAACAACGTTAATACAGTCAAACCTCGATATAACGACCCCCCTCCCGAAATCGCAGTGAAAAGCTCGTTTAATAAAACTTTTCAGTTACAATAAAAATATTGCTTGATTCCCTGAATTTCAATAAAATCGTGTTTATTGAAGCGAAAAAACCTCGATATAACGACACCTCCACTCAATTCGATATAACACCCCTCCCTTGGGGTGTCGTTATATCGAGGTTTGACTGTACCGGGAAGTAAATCCTGTTGGCTAACAGGTCCTAAAGCTACAAGTAGATTTTGTTCATATGATGTTTTTTGTTATCTTAAGTATCAATACAACTTTTGGTTGTCGTCAGTCTGGAAAGTTGAGAACTGGACAGAGTGGGGTAAAAACTGGTAAGTCGAGAACTGGAAAGTAATGCAAAAAATAGTAAGGGACAGGTTGAGCTCGGAGCAGCTCAAATCGCTCGGATTCGTTTTTTTGACCCCGAAAACATCTAGAATTTAAAATCAACGGAATTTGATGCTCCTGTTAAAGGACCAGTCCGACCGGAAAAAAGTTGCCGTTTTTGTTGAAATCGGAAAATTCATGAAAAATGGAGCATTTTTTGTTTACGGTATATGCTGAATCGCTAATAGAGATAATTGCATGTGAAGTTAGAAATTTGAATAATTATGTATTACAAAGAAAACATGCACCTGGGTCGTCTGCAGTAAATTTTTAACCTGAATCAATTAAAAGTTATGTATTGAAGCGATTAGCCAGATAATTTTGACTTAATCAGATAATTTTGAATAATCGCTTCAATGAGCAACTTTTAATTGATTCAAGTTAAAAAATTTACTCCAGGTGTATGTTTTCATTGTAATAAATAATTATTCAAAATTTCAACTTCACATGCAATGATCTCGAAGCTGTTAGCGATTCAGCATATAATGTAAAGTCAAAAAATGCTCCATTTTTCATGAAATTTACGAATATCAACAAAAATGACAACTTTTTCCGACTGGACAGGTCCTTTAAGACTTTTATTTTTCGCGTGTCTAAAATGAAAGACTTAAAGGAGCATTAATTTTTCGCCAATTTTGAGTTCTAGAGGGGTTTCGCATATGGCATTAGTAGACGCGTCATGTAATATGTATTACTTTATACACACGTGTACTGGGAGTGGTAAAATTTTACCAGGAGTACCGGGGGAGGATTACCACTCACATTATCAAAAACTCACATTATCAAATCTCACATTATCAAAAACTCACATTATCAAATTACTCACATTATCAAATTACTCACATTATCAAATTACTCACATTATTTGAATTTTTTTCGGATTCTGAATTTGGATTTTGGATTCTGGATTCGGATTCTGAATTAGGATTCTCAATCTGGATTCTGAATTCGAATTCTGGATTCGGATTCTAGATTCGGATTCTAAATCCGGATTCTGGATTCTGAATCCGGATTCTGGATTCGAAATTATGAATTCGTTTCTGAATTTTGAATCTAGATTCTGATTCTGGATCCGGATTCTCAATCTGGGTTCTGAATTTGGATTCTGGATTCAGATTCTGATTCTCAATCTGGATTCTGAATTCGGATTTTGGATTCGGATTCCGAGTTCGGATTCTCAATCTGGATTCTGAATTTGGATTCGGACTCTGATTCTCAATCTGGATTCTGAATTCGGATTCTGAATTCGGATTCTGGATTCGGATTCTAGATTCGGATTCTGGATTTTGAATTCTGAATCCGGATTCAGAATCTGAATTCCGTATTCTGGTTCTCAATCTGGATTCTAAATTCGGATTCTAGATTCTGATTCTGGATTCTGAATCCGGATTCTGGATTTGAATTTAGTTTGTTTATTGAAACCATTTATCGACGAATATAAAATTTGAATTTTTAAAAATATTTTTGTAATAAGTCCGAAAATCAAGTGTACTTAGGTCCCAAAAAAAGAAATATATATTTGTCGATAAATAGTTTCAATGATTACCACTCAAATTTTTATTTTCAAAACTCACATTTTCAAATTACTCACATTGTCAAAATTCGAAAATTGATTTTTTTTTAAGGCTATCTCAACGATAGTTGTAGTACATGTAAATTAAACAGCTAAGTTGGATTTAAGACGATTTCAGAGGTCGAAAAGTGCCCAAGTCCGGATCTACGGGCCTAGACCTGGCTCGCCCTGATCATTCGGTTTAGGTCCGTTATCCGGTCCGTGCCATCCGAGCCCGGATTGGAAAACAAAAAAGCCTAACTTGCTTCGAAATTATCAAAGAGTTTATTGAAATGACCTTCTGCTGTTTAGAATGGAGGTAATCACGGTCTTAGGCGTGTTTTTCTTCCTGATCTGGGACCAACGGGCCTAGTCTCGGATGGCCCGGCCTGTTTAATGGGCTCGGATGATGTGGGTCATACGAGCCCAAGCACGGATGACGGGCTAACCGGGTTTAGGCCCAGATGGGTCCTGGCCGGGCTTGGGCCGGATCATCCGGGCCCAACTTCGATCTGGACGATTATGACAGTGCATTGTTTAATCACTCACTAGGTACATAAAAATAACCTAGGCTTCAAGTTAGTAGCAACACTTTTTGACGTACCCCCACTCCCTTAAGGACTATCTTCGATATTTCGAGACATTGCCTTTTAATTGTTAGCTGTTGTTTGTTAATTTTGTTATAAATTTTGTTGTTATAAAAATTTGATGTTGATAGCAATGATAACGTTTGAAAGAACTATTTCTTATACTTTGCATGAAATTCGAGTTAAGGAAAAGCAAGAGAGATTTAGATTTTTGAATTTGTCTGGAAAATATGCAAAATTCCAAAATGTGAGTAATTTGGAAATGTGAATGTTTACCTTTTATCAAACTAACTCAACACAACATTGCAATAAAAATTACAATAACCCCTTAACAATTAATAATAAAAAATTACAGTAAATATTAATTCTCAACATTATAAGTTTATAATTCAGAAATTTGAGACCATAATTGAAACATATTATCAGTACCACTAAACAGCTTTCTCCAACAGTACTCAGAAAAGTATGCTTCAAAAACGGTTCTGTTTTACCATAGCGTTTTTTGTTCTCTTTTTAAACTTTTGCCATTCGGCTTCCATGTGATTCGTCGTTGCTCCAGTTTTCGGATCCATTTTCTGAGTGTTTAATAGTCGTATGAACATAGTTCTCAAGCAGATTTCCGATTCCTCTATAGCCAGCCCAATCGGTAATTAACGTAGTTCCAGCAAGTATATTAACACTTTGCGACCTTTGCCACAGGTCCCCTATCACAATCCATAAAATCAAAATCCATAACTCAAAATCCATAATTCAAAATCCATAAATTACAATCCATAAAACTTAAAATCCATAAAATTCTGAATTCGGATTCTGGATTCAGAGAATCAGAATTCGAATGCAGAACCCGTATCCAGATTCAGAATCCGAATCCAGAATCCGGATCAGAATCCAGATCAGAATCAGAATTCGGATTCAGAATCCAGAATCCGATTTCAGAATACGAATCCAGAATCCGGATCAGAATCCAGATCAGAATCCGGATTCAGAATCCAGAATCCGATTTCAGAATCCGAATTCAGAATCCGAATTCAGAATCCAGATTCAGAATCGAAATCCAGAATCTGGATTCACAAACAGAACTCAGATTCAGAATCGAATCCAGAATCCGGATCAGAATCCAGATCAGAATCCGGATTCAGAATCCAGAATCCGATTTCAGAATCCGAATTC
>JAQGCP010001330.1:0-12652 GCA_034699885.1 Acrobeloides thornei | reverse complement strand
TGTATTCATGTCAACAAGTAGCGAAGGAAAATGCTTCATTTATATTTTGCGCTATTAGATAGTAATCTACAAGTTTTTTAGAATTTTTCTCCATTTTACAAATTTATTTTGTATTCCTGTCCGCTATTGGAGAAGGAAAATGCTCCATTTTTTAAGTCTGTATTTTTGAATAGTCATCTACTGTTTTTGTAGTATTTTTCTCCATTTTCCAATTTTGTTCTCTTGTCAGCAATTTTACAAGGAAAATTCTCCATTAATTAATTTTGCGCTATTAAATAGTCATCTACTGTTTTTGTAGCATTGTTCTCCACTTTCCAATTTTATTTTGTATTCATGTTAGCAAGTGGAGAAGAAGGAAGTTTCTTCATGCTGATTCTGAAAATCACAAAATTTTGATGATTTTATGATTAGATTTCTGTGCTGCCATGCGTATTATTGCTTACATATCGATATGTTTAATGTTATCTCAATAATCTCGTTTACATTTTTTAGAGCAAATTTTGGGCTTTAAAATGAGCTATCAATTAGTCCAGTGAGAAAAAAAGTTGCCCATTTTTGTTGATATTCAGAAAGTTCATTAAAAATGGAGCATTTTTTGTTTTGACGGCACCCTCTGAATTGTTGTAGTTTTTGAGAAAATTGCATTCGAAGTTGGCGATTTTTAAATTTATTTATTACAGCGAAAACTTGCACCTAGGTTGTGACGGTAAATTCTTTCCCTTAATGAATAAAATCTGTACATTGAGAAGAAAATAATTCAAAATTCTTGAATGTTTAGGAAAAAAATAAATACAGCATTTTTTATAAATTTTCTGCAAAAAGTTAGAATTGAGGCATTCTCATCAAAGAAAGTTATTCCAATTGGAAAAGAAAAAATCAGCTTTGACATGGAAATTTTCGACATGGAAACGGATGGATTTGTTAAATTGTTTAAAATAAAAATATTTTTTCTTTTTGTGCGTAACACTATTAATCAAAACTATTAGATTTTATAGCTAAAAATTGTACTTTTTTGCTTTAATACAGGGTGGTGCAAAAAAAAGTAGAATTTTGGCTTTTTTGGGGGTCATTTTTTCAAAAAATTTTTTTTCTAAAAAAATTATTTCTAGGGGTAAAAAAGCCTGAAAAACACGATTTTGATGATTTTGACCCCTCGAAGTAAACTCTAAAAGTCGATTGGCACTATTTTTGATACGCATTTCTAACATTTTATGTTTTTTTCAGAAATATGGTTGTTTTTATCAAAGAAGATCTGATCGGAATTCGAACTTTGTTGAGCATCGATTGGAAACCTGCAAAAATTTTGGAGTACCGTGTTGCGAATAACTATCGAGGAGCTAGAGATTGGAAACAAGCTGGCTTGTACAAAGCATGTAAAACGATTGAAGCTCAGCGAGGTTCAGTGAAAAGACGTCACGTTAGTGGTCGGCCAAGAGCAAGAACCGAAGAAAAGGAAGAACGGGTTGAAAAACTTCTTCTAAGTCTAGAAAGACAACCAGGAACTCATTTATCGCATAGCAAAACGGCTCGGGTTGTTGGTATGCTTTTTGCCTTTTTTAGTCTAACAATTCTATTTTGTAGGCATTTCTCGTTGGAGCGTCGGTCGCATTGCAAAATCAAAAGGAATCAAATCGAAGAAGAAGGTCCGAGTCCATAAAATTCCGAAGCCAACAAATTGATTCGAAACAAATGAGCAAAGGCGGGTCCGATGCTCTGAGGATTTATTGAAGATGTGCGACCCCACCCAAGAAGATCTAGTCAAGACAGGGTTGATCACCGACGAGTCGCCATGCCAACTTTTTGGACCAGTGTCCACCCAAAACAAGCTAGTGAACACGAGGGGGGAAAAGCGAAATATATCGGCTGAAAGACTTGTGTTAGAATCGAGCAATTTGACGTTTGAAAAAAAGCTGGAAGTTTTTGCGGCTATATCGTGGCGTGGAAAAGTTTGCCTGTACATCTATAAGGAGGGCTAAATGATCGACCATGTCCGCTACATTCGTTTATTGGAAGAAGAGGTTGTACCGGCGTGTAAACAGCTTTATCCGGATCTGGACTATGTTTTTCAACAGGATGGTGCACCAGCACATAAAGATCACAGAACTCAAGAATTTTTACAACTCAACACTCCGGCATTTATCGACAAAGACCCGTGGCCCGGTTATTTCCCCGATCTTAACCCGTGCGACTACCGACTGTGAATTTGGATGAAGTAGCGCGTTTACGAAGGAAGCATGCTGAACACATTGGAGGAATTGCGTCGGAGAATTTTGCAAGCGTAGGATGACTTGCCAAATTCATGAAAAATGGAGCATCTTTTGTTTTTACAGTAAATTCTGAATTGTTATCCTTGTCGAGAAAATCGCGTTTGAAGTTAGCTATTTTTTGGAATTGGTTTAAAATTTGAATTCCCGCCAAATCCCTGATTTTCAATTTTGGCGGAAATTCAAATTCTAAACCAATTCCAAAAAATAGCCAACTTCAAACGCGATTATCTCGACAACGATAACGATTCAGAATTTACTGTAAAAACAAAAAATGCTCCATTTTTCATGGATTTTCAAATCGCTAATTTTTTGCACACGGGGGTTTTTGGGTATGGAGAACACGATGGTGACATTATTTTTGAGCGAAAATTTCTGTAAAAAATTAAAAAATAGGGGGTAACCCTCTTTTTATCCAATTTTTTTAACTTTTCAAGGCATGGCCCAAATCGGCTAATTTTTTGCACTTGGGAGTTAAAATAAAATCGACTTTACGCAAACACCCAAGTTAAATCTATGACAAGAAAAACACTCAACGAAATGGTGATCAAAAAGAAGGCAGAAAATTCCAATCTAATCAACAAATAAAACTTTAATTAAATCGACTGTACGCAAACATCAAACTTATGACAAGAAAAATTTTGTGATTTCTACCCCCAGATTACTTGTTAAACACTTTTTCCAAACTAGATTCGCCCCGGACCTGATAACTTATTTATCTCCGAAAAGGAAATTATGTAATATCAAGCATCTAGGCGAAAAGGTAATCAAGATAAAGGCAGAAAACTTTATTTAATCAACTAATAATTGGTGCTAGCAGCGAAGCTTAATATACAACAAACGATTGACGATTTGAACTTTTCTTCCGTCTTCATAGTCTAGAAACGAAATCTATAACTTGTTATGCCGATTTTAATATATATTTTTTTTAAATGAATATCTGTATGCAAATTCGCAGTATAATTTAAAGAATGGTGAGCAATCTACCTACCTGCCTGCCTGCAGGCAGGCAGGTAGGTTCATTTTGTTCAAATTTCAGCCACCAACTTCGAAAACTTCACACGCATCGTATTAAGTCTTGAAAACTCGAATTGTACTTTTAAATCATCGATGCTTCACCGAGACTCGAATTGTATTCGAAATTTCTGTCTTCTCGCATCAGTAAGTAAAACAGTAAAGTACGCAGGATTTTCGGAACGGGGTCAAAACATAAGGGGGGACCAAGGTGATTTGTTTGAAAATTTCCCGAAAAACATAAGGGGACCGAGCTGATTTGTTTGAAAAATTTTTTTCTGAAAAACGATAATTTTAAGCCGAAAATGATTGAAATAAAAAATTTTTGAATAAAACCACCCAAAAATTAGTCATTTTTCGCGCCGAAGGCTCGAAAAAATTTTTTTTATGACTTTTCGCAAAAACCCACAAGGGAGACTCTTAAGTTTTTTTCGGGCCTTCGGCCCGGAAGGTGTTGTGTCTCGTGTATGATCGTGCTCGTTTAACGATTCCACGAAAATACTCAAGCGCACAATATTTTAAGTTGAGAGTTTATTCGAATAAAATATGCTACAATGCGCGAAAGGTAACAATATAAACCCTAACTACAAATTTCGACACCTCGATCATGACTCTAGCATTTATAGTTGTTGAGAAAAGTGACTTTCTTTCTATTAATAACGCTTTCTGACCCCCTCAAAAATTCACTTTTTGGGCTCTAAATTGAAATTTTCTCACTACGCGAGCTTCGAGTTGTACATAAAAATAAACTAGAATTCCTGGCCGACATCTCTGACCAAGTCCGTTTTCTGAAGCCGGCTAACAAAGTAGGAGGTCAAAAATGGAAAATTCTTTAGATTGGCGAAATTTGCTATAATTTCGCGCAGATCCCGGGCTGCGCACCTTTGTGTTTGTTTCATACGCTAGGATAACCTAAAAAAACGTTTTTCCTTTATAACTTTTTTCAGTTAAACTGTCATAAAAAGATATTTATATATATTCGGACAATTCATGAAAAATATTTTAAGTTGAGAGTTTATTCGAATAAAATATGCTACAATGCGCGAAAGGTAACAATATAAACCCTAACTACGAATTTCGAAATATGATTTCGAAATAGTGACGTCATTCATAAACAAGATGACATCATGTGATGAGTCATCGATTTCGTAATAGGTTTGAGTTTATCCCTGTTTTATTATTTAGTATATGAAATAGGCTAAAGGGCTTTCTTACTCAATATCTAACAGAAGGGGTGCAGTTGCTCTCCTTATCTCCCATTGCGTACGTCTCTGAAATAAAAGCTCCTACATTGTGCAAGATTTTTTGGATATATCTCGGTGGGTGGCTACAAAAAATCAAAGGCCAAAACAATTTCCACCTCTTCTTCTCTTCATCCCTTTCTTTGTTAGCCTAAGCCTAATCTTAAACTCGTTTGGCTCGATTTCTCCGATTTTTAAGTCTTTTTTGTAGATAGAATATGCAGATCCATTACAAAGACCATGGCCAATATTAAATTTGAATTTTAACAGCTCCGTTCCCTTCTCGCCTTCAAAATTAAAACAGGATATTCTACTCGTGACAGATAACTCTCAATTTGTGTATTTTGAGTAAGTATTAAAACATATGCTAGTGTTTATGGCACTAGCATATGTTTTTAGCTTAGGACGACTTGAAGCTTTTGCATGCCTTGAATTGGCTGAAGTACGGACCCCGTGTCCAGTCACTTAACCGAATCGGTCACTTGACCGACCTGGTCACTTGGCCGACCAGTCACTTGACCGACCAGTCACTTGGCCGACCAGTGACTTGGCGACCGGTCATTTGGCCAACCTGAGCCTAAGTTCAAGCCGCTTACGATGAAAACCTAACCAGAGAAATAATCAATAAACTATTAGTTCTTTTTGGCATCATACAAGCAAGAATTTTACCACAAAGAATCGAATTCAAATTGAAGTACAAAAGTTCAGTCGGTCAAGTAACCGGGTTAGCCAAATGACCGGGCGGCCAAATGATTTAGTCGGTCAAGTGATCGGTCGACCAAGTGATCAGTCGGCCAAGTAACTGGGTCGGCCAAATGAACGGTCAACCAAGTGACCGATTCGGTCAAGTGACCGGAAATCAAAATTTTTACCAGATTTTGTTTTATTCATCCACAAGCCTAATAAAGGAGAGCTAAAAGCCTGACCCAAGCTATACGCACCAGTTATAAAACCAAAAAATGTTGCGGTTGCATCTTTATCAATCTGAAAAAGTTTTATTAACATTTTAATTTACCTACTTACAGTGTTCAAATAAGGCCACATTGAAACAAACATCATAGAAAATTGAATACCTTCTAGAAAAATAAACAGTGTGGCCAAATATACTGAGATCCATGGTGTTTTTGGTTTGCTAAAAACATATATAATATATAAAAATTTATAAAATCATTTTTACTCTTCAATTTTTGTGTTGAAAGAATTTTTATCAAGTTTACTACGACAACAAATCATGATGTTATTTTGAAAATATGGATACACAAATCAATTAACCTCTAGTTTATCAATATGTGGTATGATATTGAAACTAATCCCTTTCGAAATAAATAAGTGTTCAACAAGCTAAATCAAAGAACTACCAATATGTTTTATGCTACCGACAGATTATTGTCTCGATTTTGTTACCATTTGTAACCATTTATACCATCATATGTTGAACTCTGATTTATTATCTACATTGTTTTGTTCAAATGTAAAAAAGTTATCCAATAATTCCATTTAATTCAAAATTTTGAAATTATAAAATACAGGGTTCGCCAAAATAAACCATGACTAGCCCGAAGCACGCTTCGTGCATCGATATTACGCTGATTTTACATGCAAACGCTGACGTTACACTCTAGATTTTGTGGCCGAGCAAATCTCTATGTCGCAAACGTTGACGTTACAAACGCTGATGCCACAGACGTCAATATTCGACAAGGTTCTTGAGATAATGATAAATCATTGATGTGCACACTTAGCTGAGACACTCTGTATATATTTATATATACAGGGTGTCCCAAATTTTTTTACGCTAAAAAATGATTATAACTTTTTTCAAATAAATCCGTTTTCAATAATTCTTTTTTTATTTTCATCCAGAGACAATAGGAAGCGATTCATGTCAAAAAAAATCGAAAAAAAATTTTCATTTGCTTGGTCCCCCCTTTGATTCATATTTAAATTTAATTTAAAAGTAATTGAAAATAGGTTACTTGGTTCATTGGTTTTGCTCTCGCATTCCTATGCAGAAGGCTCAGGTTCAACTCCCTCCAGTTGCAATTTGATTTTGCGCGATTATTTTTTGATAAAAATTGAGGACCAAGCAAAAAAAATTTTTTCGAAAATTTTTTTTCGATTTTTTTAAAATGAATCGCTTTCCTATTGTCTCTGGATGAAAATAAAAAAAGAATTATCGAAAACGGGTTTATTTGAAAAAGTTATAATCATTTTTTAGCGTAAGCAAAATTTGGTCTACCCTGTATTTAAAGAAAAATTCATTACCTTATAACAAAATCCAAGTGTTGAGTTATATACCCAACTATCAGGGCATGAAATTTCGCAATGTGATGGACATGGTGGACATGTTGTTTGAGGACATGGTGGACAAGTAGTAGTCTGACAATTGGTTTGAGAAAGCTCACATATATATGGAATAATATCAGAACAGTTTTTGCTAAACCAAAGACCATCCGAAAGATTTATTGCCAAACAATTATCATCAGTAACATTGTCTGGATTTCCTAGATAAAAATCATAAATATTAAAATCCGGCTTCTGTGTCCGAACGTCCTGCCCGTCCCATCCGACCATAATTTATACACTACGTCAAAATGTAAAAGAAGATAGCTTTATATTTTGACCTAAGGTACCTCTAATAGATGAGTAAGTAGTAAAATAATTCAATTTTTATTTAAAAAATCTTTTTGTTAGATTTTTTGTTATCGGAGTATTTTTTTCTCATGTTTAACAAGTTTGACTTTAATTTTGGAAATTTTCAGGGCCTTCCGCACACGAATCGTGCACGTCTTTGGTAGAATTGTTTTAAAATTTATTGATAATACCTTTAGCCCAATTTTTATATGAAAATGGCTGTCCATCTGTCCATATCCAACTCCCGTTAAGGGCATTAATTCCACCTAGCCAGGCATATGTAACGTTCGGTCCAAGCAAGTTTGTGGCGTTTGCTAAATAATTTAATTTTAATACACCCTATTGATGTATTTATTTATGGCATGCGCAGAATTGCATGTAGTGCTGCTCGGAGCAAGCATCGATGCGTCCAGTGCAAAGCTTTCTGCGCTCAGTATTGCGCGTAAAGAAATGCATCCATAGTTTTTACCTCTTAAAGCATTATTATCAAAAGCATTTGAAATAGATGCTAAATTTCCATTTTGATTTTGACAACTAATTTCTGCCAATATATATTGCTTAGAATCTTGGGGAATAAAATAACATTTATCCTTTGCAGCATTAGGAAATGTGCCATTAGGGCAGCTTGCATCAATTTCATAAAGAATGGCAAAAAACAATAAATATTTCATCCCCGACAACTCAATTTTTCCACTTATTACTAGTGTTATCAATTTTTTGCTTTCAATTAAACTAAGCATTATATATTGTGTTTGTGATACATGTTTTAGTCTATAATGAGGCGATGTTTCTTCTTATCAGCGAGAAATTAAGCACAAATTGATTTTTAGCCTCTAATAAGTCAAATTAGAAAACTCAATAACCTATATGCTTCATTGTTAAGTTAAAAAAGTCGGGACTCAATGTTAAAGTGATTTTTGCGCCATGTATTTTTTCAACATTTTTAAGAGAATAATAATAGGCAAAAAATTCTCAAGGTTGAAATTAGGAGCTCATATAAAAATTTTCTTAAAAATCAAAGATTTGACCCTAAAGGGATCGAACCTGGCTCCCCAACGTTGATTAACTTGCCAGATCGGATGATCGCCTTCTCTATTAGCTGCTCAACATAGTCAACACTTTCTATGTAGCTCGCCATGAAAAGAGTTATACAACCTAATGCATCTAAAACTTGAAACTTTATCCAATTCAAGTCTACCATACCTGGGAGAGGGGGTCCATATTTTCAAAAAATTACGTGGGAGTAAATAGACAACTTCGAAAACTTTACCCCTCCCCCCCTCAAGTTAACGACCAAAAAAGGTCGCCAGACAAAAATTTTGTTGAAGTCCTTGAGATAAAGCAAAAGATTTTTACGAGGGGGTAAAAGAACAAACTTGAATCTTTTACGACAGAGATAATGGCGTAATTTCAGCCTCCAGAAGGGAGAGCTTTTGTAAATTTTCATTTTTTCATGAAATATTTGAAAAAATCATAAGGGGGACATTGTCTTAAAAAATTTTCCGCTCTTCGGACCGGAAGAGAGGAGCTTCCCGAAGCTCCCCCCCCCCCAGCTCCCTCTCTCCGTAATTACGCCACTCGACATGGAGTCCATTTCTGGACCCTCTGCTCAAGTATGAAATCGACTCATTTTGATTTGCTAAAAATTATCAAGTATTATGATATAGTTTTTATTTGTACATTTTTATATAATAATACATTTAAAAAATATCTTATGACCCTGTCTTAAAATTCTTTGGCAAGCTTCCGAATTGATTTGAACTATTGAATTCATATCTGGTATAGGTATAGCATTTTCCAGTTCAATAGAACGCATAATTGGAATAGGACCGGTAGAAATTTTGGCTAGTCTAAACTGATGTTCTGCTTCTTCTATTTCTTCATTATCAAAGAGAGTTTTGAATTCTTTTATGTATTTTTCGATTTGGGTCGCTAAAAAGCTGAATTTCGAAGATATGTTAAAAGGCGACTACAATCGCTTAAGTACTACCCCTCCCCCATCCAAGGCGCTACCTCCACCATACCAAAGATGTAGCTGTAGGGGAAAGGGGGGCACTGGAAACCAATGCCCCCATTCGGGCCAAAGACCCGAAAAAAATTTCTAATCATAAAGGTCCCTCTTTATGTTTTTTGGGAAAAAAGTGTCCCACCCATACCGGACCCCCAGGTACGTCCTTGGGCCTTACACCCCCCCCCCCCAGGAGCTACGCATATCCCCTAGTATTTTTTCAGAATAGATTTTATAGAGTGCTAAAAAAACTGGATTCTTACGATTTTTGCGCCATTTTTAAAATTTTTCAAGTTTTTAATTTTCACTAAAACAAATCAATATGGGGTTTTACTATACGAGAAATCGATTGTGTGGAGGGTCACGATGTGACAAGCTTGCGAAAAAACTGAAACTGCCTTGATTGATTTTAAAATTTTTCAGAGCGATTATTTGAGCAGTAATAACTATGAAATTAATTTTTTTTAAAGTGTGTCATACCATTTTATAGAGGTTTTTGAGCCACTGGGTCACCCTTATAAAAAAAGCGAATATCTAGGCGAAAATAAAATGAAATTAGATAATTATTTTTTTAAACGTCCCTGGAGACGAAATTTACAAAATTAAAACTAAAACTTTTTTATCGCACCGGATTTTCTTTGAAAAAATCGCATTTGAAAGATGGTGATTTTTACGAACTTCAAAGGCTTATAACTTTTGTCGATTTCATCCATTTTTCATAATCTTGGTTTTAAAAGATGCGCAAGAACAAGGATAATAAAGTTATGGACGAGTTTTTAATTAAACATCCAAGAAGTGATATTTTTCCTTAAAAAATCGGTTTTTTCATAAAAAATTTGCAATCTTTTAATGAAAAGTTTTGCTAATTTAATTTTACTAAAAAATTCGACCATAACTTTTTTTCTTCTCGTTCTTGCGCATCTTTTAAAACCAAGATTATGAAAAATGGATGAAACCGAAAAAAGTTATAAGCTTTTTAAGTTTAAGAAATCACAAAATCGATTTTTAACCCTCTAAATGATTTTTCTGAGGAAAATGATGTTCTACAAAGTTGTTCCCGATAAAAGTTCGCGTTGAAATGACCCCTTGTTGACGGTTTTTGGATGTCATGAAAAAAAGTTATGGTCATTTTACGCCAATTTTCAGAATTGGCCCACCTGGCCGATTCGACCCTTTCCTGCTGTCAAAATCAAAAAATTCCCTCAGATTCTAGTTCTCCATGTCGAAAAAATCAGTCAATTTGGAGAACTTTTTGAAAATTCGATTTTTTGGCCCATTGGTCCCTCAAGGGAAAATTTCGAAAAAATTGAAAAATGGTAGGCAGTTTCAAAAAAATTACTTTTGTAGTAATTACTGCTCAAATAATAGCTGTGAACAATTTTAAAATCAAACGAGGCAGTTTCAATTTTTTTGTAAGTTTGTCACACCATGGGGTGGTTCCAAAAATGTTCAATTTTTATTGCAATTTTGTTAAAAAATTTTTACCAAGTGAGGGCGAAAAAAACGCCCTCAAAGAATCAAAATTTCGAAAGTTTAAGACGGGAGTTCTGAGAAATCGAGCTTCCCCTGGCAAAAAAAATATTTATCTCTGAAAAAATGTAATTTTTTGAAGTTTTCTAGAATTTTTTAAGCTTTTTTAAGTTTTTGAAGGTTTTTTGTTGAAGTTTTCCTTTTTACAAATTTTTTTGGGTGATGAGGTTGGAACGTAGGATGGAGAGTGGAGGTTTTTTTTATTTGTTTGATTCTAGATTTTAGATTTTCTCTCGATTTTCTAGGTATATCGATTACCATCGATAGGGTAAATTTTAGCTGAAAAACATTAATTAACCTAACCGTAGTCGGGCACTCGATCAAGAATTAAGGATACTGACTTTGGATCGGGTATCAGATCTCCTTAACTCTGTATCGGGTATAACAAATACACTATTTTTATATTAAATCTTACGGAGCACGCTATGTAAATTTTTTTGTCTCTCTAATAATTGTTCATACAATGGTCTCGTTTGTTGACAAATAGGCAATAAAAAACGACGACATTGTTTAAGTAAAAATCAATAATATTTTTCGCCGAATCCTTTGAATCGCATTCCTTGTTTGCATAATACTTTAAGTCATTCAATCTTTATTGAATGAAAGGGCTTTTATTATTTAGTTCTATATATTGGAAAAATTTTAATTCTTTTAAACAGGAAGAATAGATGTTTGGATCCAACCCAGATGCTTTTTCAAAACAAGAATTAGCTACTTTATATTATAAAGCAGTATATTATGCCAATCCTACTATGCAACCTATCGAATTCTTACAAAGATGCAAATTCGAAGAGGATTTTGAAGAACCAGAAGAATGTGGTGGGTGGAACCAAAAGAGACCATTTTGGAATCAGGGCCACTATCAAAATCCAATAAGGGGAAACGAGCATATTAATGGTAAAATTTACTGAAAATTAATATCCAGACTTGTATTTTAGGGTTATTCTTCTCTACAAACCTAGATTGTAACGGTGATCGATTCTATTATTCTTTTTATGGCGATACAAGAATTTGTATAAACGCGAAAGTATTATTGGAGAATACTCTTTTATATTTCGCGGATTTTTATTGCATCAATGACGCGCATTATGTTACAATAATCGCTTGTAAAGAAGGACTTGTATATAGTCAAATTGTTGATTCACTTTTATTACTGCCGAAAAATAATCCATTCTTAAAGTTTGATGATAAAATTGGATGTTGGAAGGTTAATTGCAGCAACATTTGGGTAGAGGTTTTTTATACCGCCCATCATGATTTAATTTATGATTTGAATTTACGATATTTGAATATAATAGAGTCAGTAGAATATTGGGAGCCGTCTAATAATAAGAAGTCGAACGATTGTAATATTTGTGATATAAATTTTCCATAAAAAGAATAAATTTTAATTAAGTGTGTACTCAAGTTTAAAAGTTATGTACAGCTTTAGGTACATTGTATTAAAGGACCGAGCGCCTACAGGCGTTCAACGAACAGAGCGGTGTTGTGCCATCGCCCAACACCGTCTTGGCCGAGGAAGCCCCGCCACAACATCCGCCAGGCCGATGGAACCTCACCACCTTCACAAAACCCGGGAATCTGTATGTTACTTTAGTTAGGGTGCACGTTAGACGTTGGCGCATGAAAAAAAACCAACGTCGTTTTTTCATGCGCCAACGTCTAACGTGCATCCTTAAGAAACGGAGCTACGCTCTGTGATTATTTAAGAAACGGGCTACACCATGTTTCTTGAACATTATTTTTGTGCTACTCACGTGTTTGTTTGAGAAAAAAATTTTTTGCCTAAAATTAACGTCAGAATCGTTTTTATTCAAAACTAACGTCAAAATAGTCTTATAAAATCTATTTTTTGACTTTAGGCCTATAGATAGGTATAAAGGGCACGTCTGTTCGAGTATGAGTAAAAAGAGGAAAAAGTCTGAAGCCATGAGTTTTTCGTGCTTAAATTACCTGAAAAT